>UCOK01006534.1:0-32277 GCA_900474325.1 Synergus umbraculus | reverse complement strand
ATTTAAGAGAATTTAAGAATTTATGATTTGTAGAAAAAATGTTATTGTTTACATTATTTACATAGTTAAATTTTAGTCATTTATTAGCTAAGGCATATTTAGGAATGTAACATGCAAAACAACAGCTTACTAGTTAACTAAAGCCACAAAATTCATCTTATAATAAACGTTACTTTATAGGTTATGTTACTGACTAACATAACCTATACTCTGCACACATTTATGAAAGTTTTTTCATTTACTACTTGTGTAAAGCTGATTAAGAAGTAATCGAAGTACAAAAAACAGTTTATTACACTTTATCGGTTAATTAATCAATAATTATCTCCCTTGTCATAAAAATCTCTAAAATCATAAGTTCTTATAAATTCTTAGAGAATTTAAGTCTCGGTTATATTCTCGGTTATATTCTCATTCTCGTTACCGTTCTCGAAGTAATATAACCGACTAAGAACTCTAGACCAGGGCAAGGGTTGTGTACGTAATATATCTTAGGTAAATACATGAGGTTTTTGACGTAATTTACGTACGTACATTACGCCGAAAACACCAAATTCATACGTATAATACGTAATTTATAAATGTTAAAAACCATAGTATGTAATATACGTAAAAATATTTGTTACACGTAACTGACCAACCCTGACCAGGGCTGACAAGGGTAAACTTTTAGCCCGATTTTACCACTCAAATAGGAGAAAAGGATAGCAGTATGGACAAGTATAGACCTCTCACTTTAGTTGGAAAAAGTTAAATGTCTACAGATGGCGCTGCGGAAAATCACCGACTTCTAACATATATGTCATACATGCATACATGCATATGTAATTGTGTACACGTTTACCTATCTCCCACCCACCTCATCTCTGCTGTAACTAATGTTATATAGCTGCAAAAACTGGCACTGGCAGAAACAAACGACAATTAGCTGAAATAGCCCACTGAGCTAGCTATAGATTTTCGTTACGTTGTGTCTGTCGTTGCTACCGCTTACCGTCATCACAGTTAGTTATTAACATTGTTACTAGTCGCCGCGATTAGTCAGAACTCAGAAGTGAGAGTTCACCGTGTAGTGTTAGTCACCGTTTAACGTTTAACCCGTTTTACCCGTTTAACTAATCACTGCCGAACAACTATTGACTGAGTGTTTGACCGTGTTTGACAACGAAACCAATCACTAGTGAAAATGGTTGTGAAAATTTATATATCGGGAATCAGCGGCAATAAAGAAGTGAGTACCAAAGTATTGTACTATTGTAGATGCTTAATCAAATAACACGACAGGTGCCAACAAGTACTTCGGTCAGGGTCAATCCCGGCCTCTGCCGGAAAAATGTTCCCTTTCTGCTGACATCGCGAAGCCTACGTTCAAGGAAGTGTATCAAGTTACCATGAATAGATGCTCAAATAATCAGGGCTTCAGGGCTAAAATAATTCCAGAAATTATTTTTAAAAATATCCTGTCATTGAATTTTGTTTTGACAATGAGACTGGAAATAATATCGATCCTTGCATATAGGAATATGGACATGTCTTTACGCCTAGCGTTTCGGCAATATTGGCAATAATGCAATTTTTCTATATATTTCTCATCTTTATATTTTTTGACACTAAGAACAATACGTCTCTATGTCGTGGGTGTTACTCCCAGGAATAAAAAACCGATTAGAAAATTGGAATTAGTCTAGGGCTTTCGTGAATCCGCACTATTAAATAATAGGAAATTTCAAATAGAAATCTGTGTTGAATTCACACAGTTTCGTTTAATTGATTAAATGCTTAAAAAATTGAAAATTTGGTGTGAAATATGGCAACATAATCACAAAAATTTTATGATTGAAAAGTTCTGAACGTTCAAATGAACGAATTTATGTATTGATTGTATTTGTAATTATAAAAAGTTTTTAAATATTGATTAATTTACAAATTTAAATATTTACAAATTTACATTGGCACAATATTTCTGGATAAAATATAATTAAAAAAAAATATTTCGTTCATTTGAACGTTCGAAACTTTATTCACATAAAATTTTGGTCCGTTTCCTTTTTCCTGGGTTGGTAGCGTTGGTAGTAATAAATGACAAATGATTGTAAGAATTTGCATTGTAAAACATCGACAGCAGAATCTTTAAAATAATAAGAGAGGAAGAATACAAAAATAATGCATGACGCTATAAAAGATTTAAAAAACAATAGGAAAAGTTGAAAATCTTTTATTAAACCGTTTAAAGAACATAGAAATATCCCGATCCCCTACTAATTTAAGTGCTATAAAAATGTATACAATTGCAAATCATTAATAAATTTCAGGTGAAGAAAAGGCAGCAAAGAGTTATGATGATACTAGATAGCAAGAATGTAACATACCAAGTGATAGATATTACAGAACCAGGAAAAGAAGACGAAAAAGAATTTATGCAGACTATGAGCACTGCAAGGGACAGCAAATACCCATTACCTCCTCAAATATTCAACGAAGATGAATATTGCGGGGTAATTTTTGATTCTTAGAAAATATAATACATCTCAATTAAAGTTTAAAAAAACAAGGGAAAACGAGTCGCTCAATTTTCTGTTTACTTCTGATCACAGTAAAATTTAAGTTTTAATTCTTTTAATAATTATCTATACTATATGAGAGAAAGTATTTTTACTTTTTCATCCTTAACTTACCTGATTTATGTTGTGAAAGTATCTTGAAACAAAATACTTTATAAAACATACTTAATGCCCTTTTGTAGGACTATGAAGATTTTGATTTAGCAAATGAAAATGACGAGTTAGAACTGTTTCTCAAATTGTCAGTGTCCATCAGCACAGCCGAAGTCACCCTGAATTCTAAATCCGAAACTAAGGAGAATCATCAAAATGGCAATGCATCTAGTCGAGAGGTAAATAACTTTTTTATATTTCTTTATTTTAAAGGTACTAATTTTAGTTTTACTTTAATTATTTTAAGGGTGTTAGATACATGGTCTAATTCAAGATTACACCAACGATTATGGTTTCTACTCGTTGAAATGTAAATTTTTCAACTCTTTACTTTTCAAATTAAAAACAAACTAATTAACATTTTTCTGTAATTATTGCAGCCATCTACAGACAAAGATGCTGCCACAGTACCGACAGAAAGGTGATTATTACGCGCTAATCATGAAGAGATATGAAGAAAATTAAATTCTGGTGACTAAATTTTCCTCGCATTTTCCAATCATGAGTATTTCCAAATATGTGAGAAATTTCTTGGGAAAGCGTCGCGTAAGTGCGATATTTTCCGAAAAAATTGCTTAAAATTTACAAAAACATTCCAATAGAAAGATAAGAATTTTCGGGGAAATTTGTTTAACGCTTGGCTGTCGAAATCCAACTACCAGATACAAAAGCGCCAGAAAGCAGTACACAAAATATTAAAAGACTGTTTGTCCCTGTTTTGACAGCGTGGAGGAACGAAGGACATCGTTAGAAGGCGATGAAAGAGCATCTGGAAAATCGAAACGTTCAGATTCCGAAAGCGAAGTAAAAGACATTTCCGAAGAAGACGTCGAACCAACGGAAGAGACCGGGGACAAAAGCGAAAACAAGTCTGATGACCAAGAGAGAGAGGAGTAGATAAATAATATTCAAATCGGGTACAGAGTGATCCCGTGATCAAAAAAATTTATTTTATCTTTCGTTTCTCATTATACTTTTCATTCTTCTAAAACTGGGTTCATTGGGACATAGCCAAATGAAGGAACTGCTGAGATAAATATGATCTGCGTATTTGACTGTGTTAATAGCATGCAAGATAAATAATAAAAATTGCGTAAATATTATTATTTTTATAGCAAGTATATAAGATGAGTCAAAAAAATTAATTTAACTTTTAAACAATTTTTAAAGTATATTCACAGTATACATAAAAATAATAGTTTATAATAAAAATTTGCTTATTCTGATTTAAATATTAAAATCCTTTTTTTCGGTCCACTCTTATACCGAGTATATTTCCCTAAATTTTCCATTTCGGTCATAAAATTTCTCCATATTTTTGCATAACTTGTTTATCTTTCATCGCATTCCAGTAATTAGATATGCAGAAATTCTGAGATCAATTTGCTTTACATGAAGAAAGCTTGCATTTTCATTTATAAGATTACGTATTACGTTGTTCTCGAGTTTCTACAAATGGCTATAGATTTCATTTTCATTTATATACTTTAAGGTGTTTGAGTTACACGTTGCTCTGAACGCAAACATTTATTTATACTCCTTGAAAACATTTCTGACTGTCAGCATCTGTGATTATTTTCTTTTTCATTTTCACAACAAGGAATATGTGACAACAGTTTTCTTTATGCTTCGCCTTATCTAGAAAAAAATTGTGCAATGTATCACAGATTTGCTTGTAAAGCCACACTTTTGCTTGTAAGGTTCTATCGAGCCAATTCATTACATTGTTTTCACAGCCATTTACTACTACGCTAAACGCTACAGTTTATTAGTAAATTATCGAAAAATCGATTTTAGTTATGCTAGAAACATCTTCGTATCACTGATGAAAAAGTTTTTCTACCTTTTCAGAGAAATCGAAATGCTCAGTTTTTTTTGTCTCTGAATTTGAAGTGAAGCTCTTTGAACAATTATTTTCATAAAAGTGTTCTTAGTCAAGGTTTCCTGACAAAAAATGTGAAACCAATGAATTTCTTAATTTCTTAGAGTTTAAAACTTTTGCATCAAAGTTATTTATATTAAGTGCGTAAGAAGAAATCGTACTTCTTATAATTTGAGTGTAAATTACTAAACATATAAGTGCTTCTACATTTACACAATTAATATTTTCAAAATTTATTTACCAAACTATCAACTAATTTGTCCACAAAATACAGCATTAAGCGGTAGAATGCACAAATTTTAAGACTTGTGTTAGGCAAACATCCCGCTAGACGAAAAAATATCTTTAAAGGAATATCTTAAATTTTTTCTGTACAGTTTTCAAATTTAAAAAAACTAATTTCAACTTTTGATCCTTAATCAAAGAATGCTTTCTTGTTTTATTCTAAATGAAAAAGAATTCACATCTTAGTGAAGAGTTTTTTCTATTTTTAATGATAAAAATATTATTTATATAATTGAATATGGAAATAATGATTTCTCTGAAAAAGAAAATATGATACTTTATTATATAAAATAAATTAAAGAGGAAAAAATCTATAGGAATTAACCATCCCTCTAAATATAATTAAGGAGGAGATCAAAATATTCAAAAAATGGCTTAATTAATTCGAAATATAAGCAAAATATGACTGTACTAAAAAAAGAATTTTAATAAATTAAATTACTAAATCGAAAGACACCACATTATTTTCTGCCACTCAAGTAGAAGGCTGGGTTTTCGATCCTTGATGCAAATGGAGATGGTTCGGATTCTATCTCCGATCTGTTGATTCCATCGAGAAAGATGGTAAAAAACGAGAGATAAAATGGATGCAAGAAAGGACAAATAATTAACACCTCTGAATTTCCATTTTTCCAAAAAAGTTTTATTCACACTTTATATTGTAAATTGAAAATCTCTTACAAAACTAGTAAATGTAATACAAATATACCAACATACAGATTTATGTTATATTCATATAACATTCAATATATAATAGTTCAATAACATAATACGAAATGCAATCTTTGCTGATGGAGGCAAAATTTAATTTAACATATGAATCAGACAAATTCTTTCATTGAGATAATTTGCTTGGGAGTTAATTTAAAGCTTGATCGATGCAATCAAATAAATCTATAAATAAAGTTGCACTTTACAGTCTTATACTCGTTATAAATAATCAAAATTACGAAAAGATTAAAAGCACCAAATTGCTATCAACTTTCGATTTGTAGATAAGTCTGGAGAAAGTTTCACTTTCCACGTATGTATGTTAGAGAAAATTAAACTAAAAGAGGTGCTCTTGATTTCTTTTGTACAATATGACATACACTTAATTTTTCATTAGTCGAAATATAATTTAGGAACTAAATTATGTATAATAACCAAGTGTCGCCGAAGTTTTGAACACAGTGACCTTCAATAATTGATGAATTAAAAAAAAACTAATAATAAATAAATCATTCCGAGTAATCTATAAGCTATTACATTCTCATCAGAGAATATATTATTTCTATATTATGACTGTATTATTGATTCATACTCCCTGTAGAATTTCATAAAAATGCCTAACAATTCTTTTGCATCTTAAGTATAAATTTCCACGTTTTCATTATATATTTACAAAAACTGTATTTCTTCAGATGTTAAGTAAACTAAATGTGCGTACACCAAATATTTTATAAATATAAATTGAAGAAAAGGGAAATATACGAGAAAAGGAAGTATCTATCAGAATCAATGTTAAAAAAATTAACATCGATTATAGATATAATTAGAGAGACAGTGATCTAATATTTACATAATCTTTTTCAAATTTAGGTTTCTTATGTGCTCCTCGTAGAATTGCAAACAAATTGTTTAATTTGAAAAAAATTGAAAGATTTTTAAGAAAAAATACGAATTAACTAATTAAGATTATGCAGCACCTAGATTCTTTGTAATACTGTTTATATGTATAATGTGTTAGAAATTAATAGTAAGGATGTTTGATTCTGATTCGATTCTTTGACGTCCGATTTATTTGAGAAATGGTTATTCTTTTCCCTGAAGATTAAGGAGTTGATTTTTTTTAACTGAAATAAGTGCTGCATTTTTAGTTTTTTCTTACTTGCTTAATTTTAAGTTTTCAACTGTTCTTCCCATGATAATACCAAAAATAAACAAAAAAATAAGTAATAACAAAAAAAAAAAACAAAAAACAAAAAAGGAATAACAAAAACAAAAAAGAATAACAAATCACTCAATTATTAAAAGTGAACAATTGTAAATTGATGTCCTAAATTAACTACCATAAAAGATCGATCTTTAAAAGATGGATTCTTTCCAAAGAATCAAACATCCCTAATTAATAGTAACGCGCAAACTGCATTTCCTTATTATTGCTTAACAGTTTCTTCTGTTATAATAGATGCAAAGATATTTATCGAGAAGTACAAATGTCTGAATAGAAGAAAATAAAAAAAAATAAAAATACCCAACGCACTCTGACCATGCATAATAATTGTGTCACTTAACTTCACAATATCTCTTTACGTTCGTTTTTTCTCTTTTAGTTTTGATTCCCAGCAATTGTCACTTAAACTATGGATAAAAAGCGTCTTTTATCACGGTTTCCACGCCTAAAACCTTTCATAGTTTAATGAACATTTGCTACTGTTCTTTTATCAAAATGGTCTTCAACATTTTTCTAATTAATCCGTACCAAAATATTTTTGTCCAAAGTGGTTCGGGGCTATGTAGTGAATTTCCGATGTCAGTATTTTCATCTAAAAAACAATACATAATTTGAAATAGTTTATGATATCTGAGCAAGATAAAATGAAATTACAAAATAAAATAAACGTAATATTTCAAAGTTTTAGCATTCGGAATTTTTCTGTAAGAATAAGTTACCTGTGGGAAGGCAGTGACTAGACTTTTTGCTGCAAAGGGCGTGCAGAATAGATTGGAAAGAATAATGTTCTCTTCTTGAACATTGTGTTCCTTAAGGACAGCTATTGCTTTTATTACAGTGTTACCAGTGCCTGTAGAACATTATTTGAAATTGTAAAATTTGCATACCAATATTTTCAATGAGAACAGGAGTTTCAATACTAACTCATTATGGGGTACATTAACAAGACTTTTCTATCAGATATGTCGTCTGGGAACTTTGCATACACCACCCTAGCTTCGTGTGTATCCATGTCGCTTTCAACTAATATTTTACCAATCCTTATACTACGACAACAGTCTCGCAGACCCTGAAATATACATGAGAGATTATTAAACCTTGGATTTTTGTTGACACAATTTCGTGTTATACATTCTGATTTAATATACCTGTTCCATTGCTTCGCCGCTTCTCACTATGGAAACACCGCAATTTCCTTTTTGGTATTTTAGTCCTTTGTATTTGGCGCCAGTTGGTGTAGTTATTACACATTTTGAGAAAGGTAACTGGTTCAAGCTTTCTTCTATCACCAATCTAATCTGCAGGTAATAAAAATATTAACATCATTACAATATCATTACAATATCATTACAATAATATCATTACCAATATTATTACAGTAGTCGGTGTTAATTACGAATTCAATTAGCATTAAGAGTTCGCCTATAGAGCGAAAAGATACCTAATTCTCATTTTATTCGTTGAGTAAAATGAATAATTTGAATCTGATTATCCTTACAAAATTTTCGAGGAAATCCTCGTGTTATTTTTACATTTTCCTCATTTGAAAATAACACGATTTCCTCAAGGCTCAAGGATATTTCAATAGTTTTTTCTAACAGCCCTAGTCTATTAGAAACAGTGAAAGGTTCAGAGCAATCTTTTTACATTCTCATCAATGAGAAAGTATTGCCTCCTTGTTCTATTATGAATCACACTATATTTTATTGTTTATTGCATTAACATCTATAAATACATATATGAAACTTGGCAGATTAATATGTAAACTCAGAAAAACGTGTCCTTACCAATCGATCGGCGTAGAACTTGAAATCACTTCTTGAAGTATTTCTACACAGAAAATAAAACGTATAAATCAGGGATAGAATTGAATTTAAAAATCACTTTTTTAAAAATAAGTCTGGCCATGCGGTCAACGTGATTTTGACTCCAACATCTTGTACTCACTTATCACGTAAAATTGTTTGCAACTCCTTGACTTGATCGTTACATGGCAGTATTTTCAAATTTGGACCATATTCTTCGGCAACGTCATTGTTTTCATTTAATATTTTTTTAACCACTGGTATTTTTTCCGTACTTCCCATCTTCGCCGAGTTTTGAGCGAAATCTCCCATATACACACACAAAGGTGAATGAAAAAAATGACTCAGGTCAAAGATACTCACAATGCCAGATTCCTTAGAACCGCGGTAATATTATGTTACATATGTAATTACAGGTAGTCGCGGTAAATAGCGGCAATTCTTTAATTTCTTGCTGAAAAACTGGTGTTCAAGAAAAATGTTCAATTTATATAATAAATCAGATCTTCTATTTACTAAATTTTGGTTTCGTTACAGGTAAAACTTGCATAATATGTAACAATAATAAGAAATGCATTATTTGGAAAATAGCAGAAAACAGCATTGTTTAGAAAACAGCAGACAAAAAACACGTCCAGAGTGCTTTACCCACGGTCGGGTAAGTAAAATACTTAAGGCCATGTAAGACTTACCCGATCCCTACCTTATCGACATTTTATTGCCTGGTACTCTACGTCTACATTTATTGAGACATCAAATTCAAAATTTCTAAAATTGAAGCTAAAGCACTAAGGTACGTTTATCTGGTCTTAAATATTGACATTTGTAAAAAAAATTTTTTGAAAAATTATTTTTTTATTTTTACAAAAATTCAAGACCAGATAAACATACCTTAGCATATTTTCTTTAATTTTAGAAATTTTCAATTTGATATATCAATAAATGTAGACGTAGCGTTGCAGACAAAAAAAATGTCGGTAAGGTAGGGATCGGGTAAGTCCTACATGGCCTGAAGGGCGCTGGACCCAAGTGTCAAGCTCAAAATTCAATTCTCCATTTTACAAAACGAAAATTATAGATAAATATTTTTTCGCTCTGTAGCGCTAATCTTTATTCAAATATAAGTCTGCGTACAGAGAGAAAAAATATTTAATTTCGATGCTTTTTCCATAAAGCGAAGAATTCAAAATCTCACTTAAAAATTCAATATTTTCATTTTTCTTAAAAAATATTTCAAATATCTATTTTCTCGCTCTGTACGCATAATTATAGTTAAAAATTGTTTAATTTTACAGAAGGATAACATTCCAAATTTAATATTTGTTGAGTAAAATGAAGAAATCAAATTTTTAGATTAAAACTTGACTTAAGACTTACCCGATCCTTACCTTACCAACATTTTTTTGCCTGCAATGTTACGTCTACATTTATTGAGATATCAAATTGAAAATTTCTAAAATTGATGCTAAAGCATTAAGGTACGTTTATCTGGTCCTAAATATTGACATTTATTAAAAAAAAAATTTTCAAATAAATTTTTTTTATTTTTGCAAAAATTTAAGACCAGATAAACATACCTTAGCAAAGTTTCTTTAATTTTAGAAATTTTCAATTTGATATCTAAATAAATGTAGAAGTAACGTTGCAGAGAAAAAATGTCGGTAAGGTAGGGATCGGGTAAGTCTTACATCGCCTTAAGGTAAATTACATGGTTTTTTACCAAATTCATATAAAGTGGGGGGTTTTCTATGAAAAATACGTAATTTACATAAGTAAAAATCCATGTAAATACGTAAAAAAAACTTCAAGTGTCTGCAAGTGACGTGTCACTGCACAACTCTGGTTTTACAGATTTTACTGGAAGTTTATTCCTTCTATATCTATATAAATAGTAACTGATCCCTGGTCATCATGATAATTTCCCATCCCTGGTCATTCACACGTGTTGTGGTTAACCTCTTTACCCTCAAAATATTGAAAACAATTGAAAACGCCGCAACCAATTATTATACAAACCAATATGACTGAAAATTTGGATCTGGATCAGGATTTGGACCAATATTTCGAAAGTTATGAAGAACTTGATGTAAGTGCAATACAATAATTTGTTTTACTAATTAAAATCAATTAAAATCGTATATATGTATATGAATTGTCAATCACACTTTGTTTATATTCGCAAAATTCCTTTGACATTGTTGATGCAATTATTGTAACTGAAATATTTATTTGTTATAACAAAAGAAATCAATTTTTGACACTGAAAACTTTTATTTATAGATTATTTTATTTCTAGGTTCACCAGTTAATGCTAAGTGATAATGCTCGATTACTAGGCTACAAAAATGCAATTTTTGATTGTAAGGAAAAATTTAAAAACAAAATTGTTATGGATGTCGGTGCTGGAACTGGTTCGTAAAAAGTTCTAGCTAAATATATATATACAACAAAAACGAATTTCTATAACAATGTATTTTTAATACATTTAGGAATCCTATCGATCTTTTGTGCCCAAGCTGGGGCAAAAAAGGTTTATGCCGTTGAAGCCAGTCGATTAGCTAGAATAGCCAAAGAAGTTGTTAGCGAAAATGACTTTGATGATGTTATAGAAGTAATTGAGAAAAGAATAGAAGATGTAGACACAAATTCAATTGGCAAAGTAGATATTATAGTCTCAGAATGGATGGGATTTTATTTAGTACATGAAGGAATGCTCGATTCTGTTATTGTAGCAAGAGATAATTTTCTTAAAGAGAATGGTCTCATGTTTCCAAGTGTTGC
Source organism: Synergus umbraculus (assembly GCA_900474325.1). Classification (NCBI taxonomy): domain Eukaryota; kingdom Metazoa; phylum Arthropoda; class Insecta; order Hymenoptera; family Cynipidae; genus Synergus; species Synergus umbraculus. The sequence goes on along the minus strand of UCOK01006534.1, from coordinate 20,874 downwards.
TAAACTTTATGCAGCTCCTTGCCAACTACCATCATTTTTCGAATTCTGGGACAACATCTGGGGCGTTACAATGAAGTAATAATTACTTTGTTTTGTAACGTTAATACTTTTCGTTTAGAATATCATTTAATTAGAATATTAATGTAACAGGTGTGTTGGAAGAGAACATAGGCGGCTAAAATCCTTAAAACCAGAAGTAGCAATTGTCAAGAGCGAAGACCTCTTAAGTGAAAGCAAACTTTTAGCTTGGTTGGACCTCAGCAATACAACTTTAGAAGATCTAAATTTTTTGGGAGGAGAGGATACTGTGACACGCTGCTGTAAAAACGGAAGGTACCAAGGAGTTTGTATATGGTTTGCAGTTGAGTTTCCAAATGGCTCGGAATTATCAACTAGCCCATCAGCTGAACCCACACATTGGAAACAGACTGTTGTGGTTTTGCCAAACCATATAGATATAGTTGAAGATGAGCCAATAGCTTTTAAATTATCTCTAAATAGAGACGAGACAAAGCCCAGAAGGTATAATATGGAATTGACTATGTTGGATGCAGCTGAAGTTGAACATGACATACCTTGTGATTGTGGTATGGCAAAATGTACTGTCATTCGCACTTACATGGATGCTCATCCATCGAGTTAATTTACTAAATCTTAATTAAGTTTATACAGTCTATAATGGTACAAATCAATAGCTTTTTACTATTTTTATAACCATTTTCTTAGTGAATGTTAGTCGTTCAAAGCACGAGACTAAACTCCTGCAAACGAAGTAGACTTTTAAAGTAACTAAAAAGTTTTTAAAAAGTTACAATTTTTTCTATATAGAGTATTCAAAATTTTATTTGATGAATTATAGAATAGAAGATAGTTTTATCTGAAGATGCCTTAGATTGAACAAAACTGGATACATTTTTCAGATTGTTAGAATTCAACTCTTAGTATAAATACTTTAACGAATTACAGTCAATAAAACGAATTATTCTAGGAACTTTTTTCTGTTTCTGAAACTCTTGGCATTTTGAAACCGATTCCTTCAACCACTGCCTTCTTTCCAACTTCCGTCAATGGCAGTATTGACATATGACTCTGCAACAACCAAATAATATTTCAATCAGGACATAATAAAACTTTAATAAGTTTTTTTCATTTAATTTTTTAGGATTTCTTAATTTCTTAATTTTAAGAAACTTTTATTTACCACTGCAGTTTGTTCCGTTGAATTCATGTAACCCACAATCATTGTATTCGTGGAATGACTCCAAAGTAAATCGCCTATTTTTTCTTCAGATGAATACCTAATTGCGATGGCACCTCCGAGTTTCAGTTCCAACTCTGATAAAAATCTGGAATCTATTAAGTTTTACAATTTTAGAAAATTAAGTTCATAAGCATACATAGAATTATTCTGTTGCATTATAATGTATTTAAACTACCTATGAAATCTTTTTTCATAGCTGTGTGTAAACTTGTTGTTGGACAATCGGCGTTAGCAATTGCATCTGCTATCGTGCGGGCTAATGTAGTACGTATCAAAAGTTCTCCACATCCGGATGTACTAACAGCTACAGAATTTTCTCCTTTATTAGCCCAAGTTCCACAACCCCACACTCCAGCCTATTTTATAAATAGATAACAGTAAATTCTACTCGAACGTCAAGCTTTACTATAATTTTTGGTCACTTATTACCTGTCCAACTCGTCCAGAATGTTTTAAGATAATTCCACCACTGGAACAAGCTGAAGCTACGTTTCCAAATTGATCAACACATATAGCACCAACCGTATCCATTCTTTTCTTTACTATCTGACAATAAAATTATGATTAAAACATTCAAGTCACCTTAAAAATACTTAACTATTAACAAAAAGATTTTCAGTTATTTACCCACCCTTTGAGTTTCGCGGCTATGATCCTCCACTTTCCTCTTGTAGAGTTTGTACACTTTTTTAGCCTTTGCTAAAATAAATAGACATTAAAATTTACTTAATGCGTGGTACAAAAAAATATTTCTTTGATTTTCTAAATGTATATTTCAGTACCCGATATTAAGTCATCTGATGCTATTGTCTGAATCCCCATCTCTTTGGCCCAAGTGTGAGCTCCAGACCCGACTAAAAAACTGAAAACGAGTTTCTGTTACAATACTTCGAAGGGAATCTTTAAATTTCTGAGATTTATTGTTTTAAACGATTATTATTTGTTCCTACCTAGGTTGAATTCTTCCATGTGAAATACCAACTGATTGTTGTTCGCAAAGACGTTTTGCCACCTCAATTGGATTTTTAACCCCGTTTATAGCTCCAACTGCCCCAAAATGTGAAGTCGACCCATCCATTACACTTGCGTCACATTCTACTTTTCCGTCGATTGTTAAATTTGATCCATAACCGGCATTGGTCAATGGTGAGTTCTCTAAAACAATTGTAGCTTCTACCACGGCTTCTAGTGGGCTACCACCAGCAATTAACCCTTTGACTCCCTGATGAATTAATACTTATTTTAGTAAAATTAATTTTTTTAACTCCTTCAGTGGTATTGACAATGCGTCAAATTAATTGATAAAAATTAAGTTAAAGGGTTAGGCCCTTCTAGTGGTGGAGAAAATAAATTTTTAGCAATTTTTTTTCAGCGGAACCATGAAATAAGTTAAAATTCCATAAAAAGGTCTTTATTTTACAACTAATGATTATAAAAACTAATTTTTCCCTAGCGATACAAAACAAAACGGTGGCTTACGCGTTTTTCTCGAAACCACATTTTTTAAATCGGCCGGATTCATAACTAACAAATTGACTTATAAATTTAACCGTATAGTTTTTCAAAATTGATGTTTTAAAAAAAATTTAATTAAAAACAAAACTCCACCAGAAACTTATTTATAACAAAATGCAGGGTTGAAGATACAGTTAAATTTTCAAATCTATCAGTATCGTTTCGAGAAAAACGCGTACAGTCATCATTTTGTTAAATTTATTTTATATCCCTTTACAAAAATTAATTTTTTATATTTCATTAGTTGTATAAAAAACCTATTATCAGAATTTTGGTTCATTTCATCGTTATACTAAAAACATTCCCAAAATATATTTTTCCGCTTCTAGGGTGGCCTAATCTTTTAAAATAAGTATAATAAATTTAAATTTATATTGCGTATCATAAAATTGAAGTCAGCTAACCTTTTTACATGCTTCTTTACACAATTTTTTATAATGATCTATAAGTTTTTCTGAATGTTGACCTGCACCTAAAAGTCAAAATTTTTGTTATTATTAATTTAAAATATTGTTGTTACGTGTTATTATACTTTACGTACCCACGTGCACAGCAACAAATCCATGATTGGGTTTATTCATTATAACTCTTGCGAATCTTATGTTTATTTAAAATTTATGCTCATTTCCTTTGTTATTAAGTTTACACAGTTTATGTTTGTTGCTGTCACTGTCGAAAAAATTATGTCTTTTCTGTCAGTGATATGTTTGTTTACATGTATTGCTGCTTATCTATGTATGCATAATAAATAGAAGAAGAACCTCCAATCAGTGACGGCCAAAGACCATAGAAAACTAGTGATGGGATGATACCACGGTTAGGTAAGTAAAATACCTATGGTAAATTACATAGTTTTTACAGTAATTAAGGGCATGTAATACTTTATCATAATAGAAAATTAGTTATACCAATTATACGTTCATAATAAAAAATATTTGCTATTATGGTAAAGTATTACATGCCCTGAATAAGTATTTTACATCCAAAATATCAAATTCATATGGAGTGGGGAGTTTCCTACGTAAAATACGTAATTTACATAATTACAAACCATGTATAATATGCGTCACTCGAAGTTTTTTTATGTATTATACATGGTTTTCTATTTATGTAAATTATGTATTTTACGTAGAAAACCCCCCCACTCCATATGAATTTGGTTATTTTGACCTAAATTACTGTAAAAAACCATGTAATTTACTTGAGGTGTTTTACTTACCCAACCGTGATAATATGTAAAAAACTTCGAGTGACGGGTCACTGCACAACCCTGGATGATACAAAGACACGGTTGGGTAAGTAAAATACCCTAAGTAAATTACATGATTTTTTACAGTAATTTGCTAGGTATTTTACGTCGAAAACACCAAATTCATATGTCGTGGAGGGGTTTTCTACGTAAAATACGTAATTAACATAAGTTGAAAATAATGTATATGTAAAAAAAACTTCGAGTGACGCGTCACTGCACAACCCTGGATGATAAAAAGATGATTCTGTCTTTTTCTATCATATTGCTTCATCTCCCTTGTCCACGTGACCGCACTGCTGCAAGGAAGATAGGTCAATATGATAAAAAAGGATAACACCATATACACTCGACTCTCCCAAATTAATGAAAACCAAGCCGGAGGCCTTCCCAATATTAACCAAATTCCTTTTTTCAAATGTCACATCAATTGTGTATGCGTTATATCAATTGCGTATGTGATTGCAAAGAAAACAATATTTTTTAACATTTTAAACTGCGCGCCAATAGCAACCAATCAGATGCCGGAGCGCAACGCATGCGCAGTAGTAACAAGTGAGATTTTAGGTCATTGTCATTGCTGTCATCAGGGTTGCTCAATTACGCGTAACTTGAGGATTTTACGTATATTACTATAGTTTTTTAGATTTGTAAATTACGTATTATACGTAGAAAACCCCCCACTCCATATGAATTTGGTGTTTAGGGTGCCATCCCATGTGGGCGTGAAACGCAAAGCGTTAAATGAACAGCCAATTGCAGAACACTTTTAGATATCTGTCTTCTCAAAGATTCTCTATCATTGGCTGTTCGTTTTGCGCTTTGCATTTTGCGCCTGCATGGGATTTCACTCTTATGGCCAAAATACACGCTCGCCGAAGTGTCGAAACGTTTCCGCTTTTACATAAGAGTAAAAGAGATAGAGCATGAAAAATTGGACAATAAGTACAGTAATGTGCAACGATGCCTTCCTCTTTTTTATAACGACCTAACCCTGATTTCCATAGATTTTAATGCAAAACAAGGTTGGGACGTTACAAAACAGAGGAAGGCATCGTTGCATGTACTGTACTCTCCATCTCTTTTACTCTTATGTAAACACGGAAACGTTTCGACACTTCGGCGAGCGCGTATTTTGTCCATTAAGGTGCCGTCCCATGTCGACAGAAAACGCAAAGCAGAAAGCAGAAAATCATTAGAGTCAAAGAGAGAGAAAATGTTCCTGTCTCTTTCACTCTAATGATTTTCTGCTTTCTGCTTTGCGTTTTCTGCTGCCATAGGACGGCGCCATAAGACGTAATATACGTACGTAAATTACGTACAAAACCTCATGTAATTTACCTAAAGTATATTACGTGCACAACCCTGACTGTCATTGACAAAGATATTCATATTCAGTTGACATTGAGAACTGAAGGCGGTTAATATTGGGAACTTTTTATCAACATTAATTGGGAGAGTTGAGTGTATTTCGGTTAGATAATGTATCATGTGCTGAGGTCGTACCAGTGCTCTCAGATTTGAAACGAGACGAACTTGACACAATGAAAGGTCTATGTCCGTGTGAAATAAGTAGGAGATCGTAATGATTGCGCGCGCAGCAAATTCTCCTCTTCTGAGTTTGAAAACCCGAAGATGTACGATTGCCTTCGGAAAACTTCGGGCGGTCTATGCTATTTATATCTCCTAGATTCACATATGAAGGAAAATTGAAGAAATTTCGATTTTAATATTTCGATGCGTTTTGATGTTGAGGTTAGGTTCTTCAGGTGGAGAATATTAATATTAATACTATATATAATAGTATTAATATTAATATTCTCCACCTGAAGAACCTAACCTCAACATCAAAACGCATCGAAATATTAAAATCGAAATTTCTTCAATTTTCCTTCATATGTGAATCTAGGAGATATAAATAGCATAGACCGCCCGAAGTTTTCCGAAGGCAATCGTACATCTTCGGGTTTTCAAACTCAGAAGAGGAGAATTTGCTGCGCGCGCAATCATTACGATCTCCTACTTATTTCACACGGACATAGACCTTTCATTGTGTCAAGTTCGTCTCGTTTCAAATCTGAGAGCACTGGGTCGTACCTGATGTTTATAATATCTTTTATTGGACCCGTCTGACGTCTGAACAGTTGATTTATAGGTTAGAATTAGGTTCTCAATATTTTGGTCCAATAAAAAATAATAAAATGTTAGGGCTTGTCATATCTGCCCGTCTTCTTCAACACACTAGAAATAACAAAAAATTCTGGATCAAAAACTCGTTTTTACACACCTCCGACAACACCAAGCAGATGATACTTTGGACTTCTCGTCTTCGCCTCAATAGATGTGCCAATTCCCTTTCAGTTATTGGAATCAGGGTAAAATACTTTATTTATTTTTATATTTCATATTTTATACTCTTATATTTTTTTATTATTATAAGGACTATCATTAATCTGTTTCCCAAACGGAACGTTTTTCTGAAAGTGTAAAAATTATTTAAAAGATTGTTCAACTTGGTTTGCAAAATGTCAGAGAAAAACTGCAATCTGATTCAAAATCTTACGTTCTATTTAAACAAAGGGTTTTTTTGATAAGTGTTTATTTCATCGGATAGGATTTTAGTTGACCTATGCATGCTGAGTCATCGAGTTTTTAGGTCTACCTAATTCCACGAATGTCTTAAACTTATCATTTTTAAATGAAATATTGAAAAATTGTGCATACCTCAGGCCTGAATTATTCTGTCAAAACCAGTTGCGAGTTGTCAACAATAATAAAAACACAATATGTTGATAAAAAGCCGCTGAAATCCTTTTTAAAAAGGTTTAGTCGTCATAGATTTAAATATAATATATTGCAGATCAAGCAAAAATATTATATTATTTTCTTCCGTCTAAAAATCCACCATCTAGAAAAGAAAAACAAAACAAATCCACAGAAAACCAAGAATAGATCACTTAAATCTACATCCATAAATCGACAAATATCTCTTAATCTAGAATAAAAACATGGAATCCTATTATCTACTAGGTCACATTATTAAAATTAAATTTAAAAAAAGAAAGGCATTTATATTATATTTTTATATGAGCATGTGACTTCGTTCTGCAGATTTAAAATCCACTACTTAAAATGGGTCGAACTGGGAGGAAACGTCGACAAAAGAAGGAACCACCTTTTCAAAAACAACATCCGCAGAATATGGGAGATATAGATGATCTAAAATGTTGGATGTTTTCTCAGAATTGGGCCCCCAAATTCGATTTGGCGCCTCACATCTTCCCGGAAACCGGTCGTGGCTTAATAGCATTAAAGGACTTTACAGTTGAAGATGTAATATTAGAATTACCAAAGCGACTGCTCATAACGACATTTACAGTCTCGCTGAGTCCAATTAGTAAAATCTTTTTACCAGATAAAATTTATGAGGCCCAGTGCGTACTCGCGACCTTTCTGGTTTACGAAAAACATTTGAAAAGCGCTTCCAACTGGAAACCCTACCTTGATACACTTCCTGTATCTTACTCTAATCCAGAGTTTTGTTCTAAAACAGAAAAATCAGTTTTACCTGAATGCATTACAAACCAGTTGAACATTCTTTCGAAAAAGTGTAAAGCTAGTTATCGTTCTCTAATGGAATCGTTAAAAATTTTTAAAAATCGTGATTTTATTTGTTCACACTGTAATTTTACTTTTGATAAAATAATAACATACCATGAATTTACATGGGGATATTACACTGTTAATACCAGAGCTGTTTATTTGGATAATAAAGAAAATATAAAAATAAATGTCAAGGACGATAATTTAGCTTTAGCACCTTTTTTAGATCTTTTTAATCATGCTTGTGAAACTGTTGCTGTTGCTGGTTTAGTTAAGAAAAATGAGTACGAATTTTATCAAATCAAATCTCTGAAATCTTATAAGCGAGGCTCACAAGTGTTTATCAATTATGGAGCGCATAATAATCTCAAACTTTACATAGAATACGGTTTTGTGATTCCTCGAAATCCACTAGATGAGATTAGATTCGAGATCTCAGATATAAAGAAGTGTATCAACATTTCACAGACAGCTTACAATTTTCTTAAGCTTCATAAGATGGATGATAATATGACCTTTAATTCGCAAGGATTGAGTTATACTGCTCAAAATGCATTATTTGTGTTAACTACATCAGCACCTCAACATCAATGGCACGAAAAAATATTTCGAGATAAATTCGACTCCCAAGATCTGTCTAAACTCAATTCGCTAGCGTTGAAGATTGTGCATATGAAAGAAAGTGAATTAAGACAGAACCTTCAAAAAATGAAGAGATTTAGTTATAAAAGTGAAAGTTTTTTAATTGCTGTGCAACTTTTAGAAGAATTTGTGTGGGTTTTAGAAAGCTGTCTACAAGTAATACGTGAAAAATTCAAGATTGAGTGTCTGTAATTAAAATTATCGATTTGTAAAATATTAAATAAATTTTTTATACAAATTTAAAATACAAATAAATGGCTTATACAATCCACATCTCTTTTTTCTTTAAAGTCATCTAACAAAACTGAGTTCTATCATTTTTCCAGGTATCATTCTATCATTTTATTTTTACAATACAACTTTATAAAATTTTTATTTTTACAATTTTTTTTAGTGTTGCAATGGTAACGCGCTGGATCGTACACAAAAGAAGAAAAATGCACCTCAACCAAAATCACTCTTCATGCCAGTTAAATACGCTTTGGCCACCGTAGGTTTGATTGGTGGGAAAGTAGCTCAACAGAAGAGACACTGCTTTCATCCTGGTACTTCGAATTTAGGACGAGAGGGAATAGGTTTCAAAGATGCACCACCGGTCACAGCAACTCAAATGTTGTCGTCTATGTTCAATTATATTTGGCCACAGGTTCGTTCAATCATAATAATGTCGTTTCTTAAGGGACATAACTGGTAATTCCTACTAATCACTTCATTTTATTTCTGTTATGCAGGACGATAAGGAAATAAAGAGAAGGGTTAAAGCGGCTATTGGTTTGTTAATTGGTGCAAAACTTTTGAACGTTGCTGTGCCGTTTCTTTTCAAGTACGGTATAGATACGTTCAATACAGCAGGAAGCTTAGGGAGTCCACCAGAGACAGTAGCAACCATAGCGACATCAATTCTTATCGGATGTAAGATTTTAACTTTATTTAGGAGTAAGGTGTTCACAGGAAGTCAAAGGGCTCTACTATCAAACTGATTTCTTTTTTGCCATTTTATCTACACGAAGAATCAGATCGATACATGTTCAAACTTTTCTAAACAATTGTGGACACCTTTCCAAATTAAATATTAAAAAGGGTCCTATGGTCCTTGCATTATAACAGAAATTTAGAATTTTATCTATTGCCTTTTATCGTTGACTGTACCCTTTGCACACGCCTATTTTTATTTCAATCAATTAATCACACTTGTGGTTTAGAAATGCAGTCAATGATAAAAGTAGGCAGGACCAAGATTACTAGAAAATATTGGTTCTTATATAGATTTGTCTTTTCGATTTATACCGGTTTATCGTTCTATTCTTTCATTTATAGATGGTATCGCTCGAGCCGGTGCAGCAGGATTTAATGAACTTCGAAATGCTGTATTTGCGAAAGTTGCACAAAATTCGATTCGAAAAATAGCCAGAAATGTGTTCCAACACTTGCACAATCTAGACCTAGCTTTTCACTTATCACGTCAGACCGGCGCACTTTCTAAGGTATGAAGATTGAAATTTATTTAAATTGAAATTGAAATAAATTAAATAAATAATTTGAAATAAATTGAAATTTATTTAAATTCGTTACAGACGATAGATAGAGGAAGCCGCGGTATCAACTTCGTACTGACAGCTATGGTATTTAACATAGTTCCTACAGTTTTTGAATTAACTTTGGTCTGTACGATATTGGGTCTGAAATGTGGGCCGGAATATGCGAGTGTAGCTTTGGGTTGCGTTCTTACGTATGCAATGTTCACACTTGCAGTTACACAATGGAGAACAAAATTTCGAGTATACATGAATCGAGCCGAAAACGAAGCAAGTAACAAAGCTATTGATTCCCTGATCAATTATGAGACTGTGAAAGTAAGTTAATATTTCTATTAAGGGAACCTGTGAGCAGGGTGGCCACATGTCAGGGAAGTTAGGGACAAAAAAATTTGATAGGGAAAAAAGAAATTATCATTTAAGCTAACTATATAATTTTTGTCGTGTTACATAAATAGATTTTATAGTTTATTTAACAGATTTTAGAAACTTTCCAAGATTTTTCAAGGATTCTAAAGAATTTTCAGGAATTCTTTGAAATTCTTTGGGTTTCTAATGATTTAAAGAGATTTTCAATAATTTTAAAAGATTTTAAGAGGTTTCTAGAAATTTATAAAAAATTTTATTTTTTAAAGTTATTTTAAAAGGATCTCATAAGATTTTTATGAATCGTAAAAGATTTTGTTACATTGTAAAAATTGTAAAAATTAGACGCAGTTTTTGTCAATTTTGATAGTTACGCATAACCGATAAAAATTTGCAAATATTATTTTCCACACCTTTTGATACTGCCTTTCAAACATATGGAGTCCCAGCTGTCACGTTTGATAATTTCTGTCAAAAAATTGACCGTTTATCTCTAAATCGTTCGTTAACTGGAATTTTTTGTCAATTTTGACAGTTTCACGCAACCGATAAAAATTTGCAAAAATTATTTTCCAACACCTTTCGATATTGCTTTTCAAATGCACGGGGTCCCAACTGTCACGTTTGATAATTTCTGTCAAAAAATGGACCGTTTAACTGTTAATCGTTTGTTAACTGGCAAATTTTGTCAATTTTGACAATCTCGCGCAAGAGGTAAAAATTTCCAAAAATTATTTTTCAACACTTTTCGATATTGCCTTTCAAACGTATTGGGTCCCAACTGTCACGTTTTGTAATTTCTGTCAAAAAATTTACTATTTAACTCTCAAATGGTGCGTTCAGATACATTTTTTGTCAATTTTTACTTTTTTTAAAAGATATTATTATCAATAAGAGTTATAAAAAAAAAATTAATTTTCGTGGCATTAAAAGTTTAATACTTCAGCCCAATAGATTTTTACAGATTTTAAGTGTTGTGACGTGATTTTAAATTTCAAAAGATTTAAAGTGATATACGAAATTTTTTAAAAATTTCAATTATATTTTTACTGAATATTTGTTCGCATGTTTAACTTTTCTATCAGGGAAATTTGTCTGAAAGTCAGGGAAATTAAAAAATTGAGTCTTATGGCCACCCTATTAAAGTGAGTTAAATTAAACAATATAAAATTTTGCACCTATTTCTTACAGTACTTCAATAACGAAAGGTATGAAGCCGAGAAGTATGATGATTCTTTGAAGAAATACGAGACTGCTTCTTTGAAGACTAATACCAGTTTAGCCATGTTAAACTTTGGTCAACAAGCTATTTTCAGCAGTGCTTTAAGCTTAATAATGGTTTTAGCAGCTAGAGACATCGTAAATGGTATTGCTGATAAAATAAAACATATATTGTGTAACTATGTAAATTTTGAATAATACATACTATTTTTTTTTAATTAGGAAACTTGACTGTTGGAGACTTGGTTATGGTCAATGGTTTATTGTTTCAACTCTCAATACCTCTAGGATTTTTGGGTTCCGTGTACCGAGAAGTGAGGCAAGCTTTTATTGACATGCAAACCATGTTTTCTATAATGACAGTGGACCCTGCTATCAAGGTACCAAATTTTTTTTTTTTTGCCTTCTGCCTATTTCCAAAATACTAAAAGATGTTTTTCAGAAAAGCTTTGACACTGACCGTTAACAATTTTAAATCCAAGGATATGTTTGACAGAATAAGACCAATGCAGTCCCATTCAGCGTGATCTCCAAGAACGCTGACATTACTTTCGACAAAGTTAAGTTTCAGTATGTTGAAGGAAAAAATATTTTTGATAATATGTCCTTCACGATTCCGAGCGGAAAGAAAGTAGCTATCGTTGGAGGTTCCGGGAGTGGGTATGTTATATTAAATATATAATATATTAATATAATTAATATTTTTAAATATATTCCAGAGAGTATAGATTTTTAATTCTTATAGAAAATCCACGATAGTAAGATTACTATATAGGTTTTTTGAACCAAATAGTGGAAATATTTACATTAACGGAAAAAATATTCAAGACGTTGATGTAGACGATCTCAGGAAAGCCATTGCTATTGTGCCACAAGTGAGTACTAATTATTCCAAGGAAGGTCTGCCAGGTGTCCCTCGCCGATTTGATTCTCCCTGATATATGTTGTAGTACTCGAACAACTAAGCGATACGTATTTTTTTTTATCTGCGGAAAAACACTTTAGGGGCTGAAATAGCCTCTCAAAAATGGGGGTCTCAAGTGTCGATTGAATAGTTTTGTGTATAAAACCCAAATTGATTTCGATTAAACCTACAGGAAAAGTTTTTCCGTGATGAAAAATGAACAACTGAATTTTCTCAAAAAAAAAAAAAAATTAAAAAAATTAGTGGTTACCCCTTAATATTTTTAAAGTTGTGTTAAAAATTGTTTAATTTTCAGGAAAATATAAAAATGAAATATATATTTTGCACTTCAGACAAAAATAAAGTTAACTTGTTTCGCCCAAAAAAAATATTTTTTTAAATTAGTGGGGTAACTATCCCTAAACACTTTTCATTTTGTGTCTGTGATAATATATTCTTTCTGTAAACAAAAAAAAAATTGTGAAATTAGTTTTATAACGATGGGAGTGAAATAGAGTACATTCAACAATAATTAGTTTAATATTATTAATATTATTATTATTATATTAAAATTATCTTTTTTTTCTATAAAATATGTGTACTTCTTAATGATTTTAATGATTTTTTGTATAAAAATAGTTTAGGGGTAGTTACCCTCCTCATTGCCGGTTTTTTTTTTTCTTAAAAACCTTCATTTTTTTTGTGAGCAATACGTATTTTTTTTAGATTTTTTTTGCTCGATTCCAAATTTATTTTGCAATTTTATACATAATTGGGGGGTGGTTTACCCCCGTGTAATTCTTTAATCATTGTTCAATGTACTCTATTTGACTACCATTGTTATAAAACTAATTTCTCAATTTTTTTGTGTACGGAAAGGTTATATTATCACAGACCCAAAATAAAAAGTGTTTAGTGGTAGTTACCCCACTAATTTTTTTTTAATTTTTGGCGAAACACGTCAACTTTATTTTTGTTATATTTTGTACTTGAATATATATATGTATATAAATATATATATTTGTTCTTTCCTGTAAATTAAAAAATTTTTAGCACAACTTTAAAAATATGTAGGAGTGGTTTACCCCCTCATTTTTTTTGGGGGGGGGGATTACGTTATTCATCTTTCATATCGAGGAAACTTTTTCAGTAGGTTTGATCGAAATCAATTTGGTTTTTATACAGAAAACTATGCAATCGACACTTGGGATCCCTATTTTTGAGGGGCTGTTTCACCTGGCAGACCTTCTTTAATATAAACACAAAAAAATTTACGGAATTTGTTTTCTTTATAATTATAGTATATTTTAATATGTTTAAAATAATGAATTATTTGTTTTAATATAATGTACTTTTTATAAAGATTGTCTCAAATAAAAGCTGTTGAAGATGAAAACAAAGATCCATCAAAATTTGATCAAAAGAGTTTATAAAGAGAGTTCTGATACTATAAAAACATTTATAAATTACAGGACTCAGTATTGTTTCACGACACAATTTTCTATAATCTTCATTATGGAAATTTTGCCAAGACTGAAGAGGATGTTTACGAAGCAGCAAGAATGGCCAATCTACACGATTCGATTTTAAAGTGGCCAAAAGGATATCAAACGGAGGTGGGAGAAAGAGGATTGAAATTGTCTGGTGGTGAAAAACAGCGAGTTGCTATAGCTAGAGCAATTTTGAAGGGCAGTCCAATCCTTGTTTTCGATGAAGCCACGTCATCTTTGGATTCTATAACAGAACAGGTAAACTATTATTTAATATTATATTTAATATTTATTTAATATAAATTTAATATAATTATTTAATATAAAATAAATAATTTATATAAATTGTTCACATTTTAATAGAATATTCTTGAGGCTTTACGCCGTGCCACCACTGGAAGAACTTCTATAGTAATAGCGCATCGTTTGTCGACTGTTATGGATGCGGATGAAATTTTCGTCTTAAACAATGGATCTTTGGTGGAAGCTGGGAACCACGAAGACCTACTTCAGAAACCAAATTCGTATTATTCTAAATTATGGGACGCACAACACATTGGTTTAAAAAAACCAGATTTAGCCAGTTCTGTTAAGTTTTAAATCAATTACGTACAGGGTTTAGACTACTCCTTCTGTAATTATGTAATTTAAATACTTTGTATAAAATGTAATATACATTTTTGGTTCAAAACCAAAAAACACTAACCAAATTTGGGTTGAGGTGAAAAATGCAGCAATTTTATCCACACAACATACTGCCAGTCTAAAAAATATACGAGTCGCCGGTTTTTCGCGAAAATCTTAACTGCATTGTAAATACCCTTAGATTTTGAGCAACGACTGTCTTATTAAATATACTTGTATTAAAAATGCAGGCATATTAATAATAGTATTGTTATTGTGATGTTTTTTGTTTACTGTATGCTGACTGCATAACACAACTTATTACCTGATAATATGTAAACACTAGTCTTATTGTATATACCTTATTTTATGTTAAAAAAAACTATAAATAATAGTTTGAAGATGAAAAATGTATTATAATAAAGATATTCCTTGCAATACTTTACTTTGGGTATTTAGCTATTTAATAGTTTTTAAAGATATAACTTATTTTTAAAAATTATAGAATATTTTTAGAAGCGCCACCAGACTATTACTTCGTGGTATTAAGTATCTGTGTTAAGAGAGCTATCCACCACCCACTCTTGCAAAAATCAATATTGATCAATACCTCCACTAAAATGTGAACTGTACGCAAGGTTGTCTTGACAACCTCTTAAAAACAATCATGGTTTCCAAACTGTCAGCAAAATGTTCCTGACAATCTCAAATAACTTGGGTATCACGTGTCTAAAAAAGCACGTCTACGAATTAAAAATGCGATTTGTAGAAAGTTTCCGATCATTTTAAAATGCAAGACGAACTGACAACATTGCCCACAGTGTCCTTAAATTCACAAATTCCAAGGTAATTAAGATATAAAGGTCTTACGAGATATAAACACTGTAGATATTGAACACACTTTCTTATTTTATTTATATTTTACTAAACTACACGTTATACTTATATTATATTTTTTAAACGCAAACTCCGCTGATGTTATTTTTTAGTATTTAATTTCTAAATTTCGAATTCTATATTTGTAGAAAACTAATGTAGTGTAAAATTATTTTATGTAATAACCTCGTTTTCTAGGAAACAAAATCCTGATGTTAGGAGTACACAAGGGGGTAGAAAATCACACCCTCCATGTAAAAGCGCTGCATTTCTATTTCCAAGCAGAAAACAGTTACATCCCTTACATGGTTTGTATCTGAACAATATTTTTAAAAACTCTTAGTTAATTGGGTTGAAGTTTCAGACTTCTAGTCTGACGATTTTTTTTAATTTATTGGAATAATAATTTTTAAAAAGTTTCCTCTGTTCCTAAAACCCAAAATTTGTATTTAGCAATTTTAGAGAATTTAGAGGAATTTTTAAGAGACTAACGGCGTTGGACCAAAGAATTAGGCTCAGAATTCTCCATTTTACTGAACAAAAATTATAGATAAATATTTCTTCGCTCTGTAGCGCTAATCTTTTTTCAAGTATAAGACTGCATACAGAGCAAAAAAATATTTAATTTCGATACTTTTTGCATAAAACGAGGAAATAAAAATTTAACTTCAAAATTGAATATTTTCATTTTATTTAAAAAATATTTGAATTAGATATTTTCTCGCTCTGTACGCATAATTCTAGTTACAAATTGATTAATTCTACAAAGGGAAAAAATTCCAAATTTAATATTTGTTGAGTAAAATGAAGAAATCGAATTTTTTTATTATAACTTGGCTCCAACACCCTTAAAGAATTGCAAAAGATTTTAAATAATTTTAAATAATCTTAAGAGTGTTGGAACCAAGTTCTAATCTAAAAATTCGAATTCTTCATTTTACTCAACAAATATTAAATTTGGAATTTTTTCCCTTTGTAAAATTAATTAATTTGTAGCTAGAATTATGTGTGCAAAGCCATAAAATATCTAAGTCAAATATTTCTAAGTAAAATTAAAATATTCAATTTTGAAGTCAGGTTTTGAATTCTTAATTTTATGTAAAAAGTATTGAAATTTAATATTTTTTCGCTCTGTACGCAGTCTTATATTTGAAAAAAGATTAGTGCTACAGAGCGAAAAAACATTTATCTATAATTTTCGTTGAGTAAAATGGGGAATTGAATTTTGAGCTTAACACTTAGGTCCAACGCCCTTAATGGATTTTTTCATAAATTTCACAAGATTTCGAGACATTTACAGAAAATTTAAAAGTTTTTAAAGAATTTTAAAGGAGTTAATTCAATTTACTTTACATTAGAATAAATTCCCTAAAAATTCCTACAATCACTTATCACTAAAATCTTGTGAAATCTATAGAAATTTCTAAAAATCTCAGCAACGGCCTTTTGATAAATACAAAAATTTCTTATAAAAATCCCTTGAAATCTTGTGAAAACTTTTGAAAATCCTTAGACTGTTTTGAAGTCTTTTAAAAATCCTTTGAAGTTCATTAAGATATCTTAGTGAATCTTAATTTGACAGTTTCTAATTTTTTGATGTTTTACAGGCAGTCCATATGGAAACAGTGTCAAGTGCTACTTGCAGCCAGATCCTTTGAAACAAACCAGCAAAAGTGCCGTGGGACAAAGAATCGTATCGGCAAAAATGCTTCGTATTAAGGAACTTCAAAATCAATTAGCGAATGCTCACTATCACCTTAATGTAAGAAATGATTAAATTTTAAAATATTAATTTTTACCGTTTGAAAAGATAAGCTCTGAAACAAAAAAATAATATTTTTTATTTTTCTAGGAATTATCTAATGAAAATAGATTGCTAAAGGTATTACAAAAACGGCAAGATTCTGCATTAAGACAGTATGAGGGAACAAATGCAGAATTGCCGAGGATAATCAATTCCCATCACGAAGAATTGAGAATTCTTCAATCTAAGTATAATAAATTAAGAGCACGATATAAGAGTACATGTGAAATGCTCAAGGACAAAGAAAATGAACTCCATTCTGTACAGGTATTTAAAAAATCTTATTTTTCATTTTTTAATTAAGGGCGTTGGACCCCAGTGTTAAGCTCAAAATTCCATTCTCCATTTTACTCAACGAAAATTATAGATAAATATTTTTTCGCTCTGTATCGCTAATCTTTTTTAAAATATAATACTGCGTACAGAGCGAAAAAATATTTAGTTTCGATACTTTTTGCATAAAACGAAGAATTCAAAATCAACTTCAAAATTCAATATTTTCGTTTCACTTAAAAAATACTCGAATTAGATATTTTCTCTACAAAGGTAAAAAATTCCAAGTTTAATATTTGTTGAGTAAAATGAAGAAATCGGATTTTTAGATTAGAACTTGACTCCAACATCCTTAAAAGATTGAAAGGTAAATCTGCAAAAGTTATTAAATGTAGGGAAAAACAAAAATTACAGACGCAGAACAAACACCTATTACAATTAAGTAAGGATCGACATTTAGGGGAGAGAGAAAAATTAAAAAATCAAGTATCAGATTTGAATTACAGAATAGAAAAACAAGATGAAACGATCAGGGTGAGTTTGGAAGAGTTCAAATACTTTACCTCTCTTATTTATTTTCATGGAAATAAAAATAATCAATATTTTTGTTGAATCAAAACACAGACTTTGAATAGGAAATTATCTATAGAAACAAAATATCTTAAGCATCAGTTACATTCGGAAATTATGAAGCAAAAAGAAACACAGAAGCATTTCCAAGAAGCTTTAGAGAAGTTAAAGAATGCAGAAGACCTACTTGGCAATAAAGAGAAACGACTGTTATCAAAAAATCAGTTGAATGTAATGAACAAGAGGCAATCCACAGCAAGTCAGTCTCTTACAAATTTGGATGATGACAGGTAAATGCAAATAATTATTCAGGATTTATCACTTCAAATTCAACGGAATATTTTTTAAATTATAAAATTTCTTGAAACCCTTTAAAATTACACAAAAATTTGTTTAATTCTTTAAAATGAATTAAGGATGTTGGAGCCAAGTTCCAATCTAACAACTGGATTTCATTCACTTTTCTCAACAAATATTAAATTTTGAATTTTTCCCCTCTGTAGAATTAATCAATTTTTAACTAGAATTATACGCACAGAGCGAGAAAATATCTAGTTCAAATATTTTTTAAGTAAAATGAAAATATTTAATTTTGAAGTCAGATTTTGAATTCTTCGTTTTATGCAAAAAGTATCGAAACTAAATACTTTTTCGCTCTGTACACAGTCTTGTATTTGAAAAAAGATTATCGCTACAGAGCGAAAAAATATTTATCTATAATTTTCGTTGAGTAAAATGATGAATATAGAGTTTTGAACTTTACACTTGGGTCCAACACCCTTAAGATTGGTAAAAAAAAACTCTAAATTTCTAGAAACATTTAAAAATTTTTAAAAATTTCACGACAACCTTCAAAATCTCTTAAAATTTGTTTGAATTCCAAAGAATTCTTTACAATCTCTTAATATTCCATGAAATCCTTTGAAGTTCCCCTCATTCTTTTAAAATTCCTCAAAATAATTTTAAAACCTTTCAATTTTACTTTAAACTTTAAAATACCTTTAAATTCCTGAACATTTTTTAACAATTATAAAAACCTTTTAAAATATTTTAAAAGTCAAATAAAATATTATAAATCTCTTAATATCCTTTAAATTTTTTTAACTCCATGGAATCCTTAAAATATCACGAGGAACTTTAAAATCACTTATAATGCTTGAAAATCTCTAAAAATTCTCGAAAACCTCTTAGGAATTACTAAAAAAATATATAATTATATAAAATTTTCCTGACAAATTTTTTTCCCTTATATTTTGCTGACCCTGTTATTTCTTTATTTCTTGAAACTTTTATATAATAATTTTATAATTTTCTTCTTTTCTCAATCCTAGCGTGGCCTGCCATTTTCAAAAATCTGGTAACAAACTAAAAAAGCTTCAAGTTGAAATACAAGACAAAAAATTGATAACAATGAAGAACACTAATAATGAAGAGTGGAAAGAGGATAAAGTTGATACGATTGTCTTAAACTTGGAAGATGATCAACCTTTCAGCCTACCAAAGACCGAAACGATGGCAAGCTTGCAGCATATTAGGAATTTTCGGCTTCAAAAATCTTCACATGATAACGCAAGTTCATCTGAGAAGAAAGTAAATGATTTTCCGGCAGTAGAATCTGAGAAAGATTGCATCAGTCCACACTTTTCACATCCTGTAAAACTAAAGGACCCAAGAGAAGATCTACAGTGCTATAATCGATACAATTCAACAAATGAGCAGAATGATAGTGATGCAATTTTTAAAAATAAGGAGAAAATTTCCACAACACAATTGGAAGAAATTGGTGACTACAAATTTTTAAGCGAAAATACAAGCGAAGATGAAATGAAATCAGTTTCATGCGATTTTGATACGATGCTTCTAGCGACTAAATCCAGAGAACTACATGCGAGGTTCGTTTTTAATTATTACTAAATAATTTAATTAGCGATGATTGACTTTGGAATTATAGGGTAATCTGATTCGTTCTGTTTACATCAGCTTTGAATTTTGATTATTTGAAAACTCATTATCGAAAGATCAATTTACTAAAATTATAAAAGTACATAAAACTTTTAAAATTAAATATTTTGTTGAACCCTTGTAAGAAATTCAACTACAAATACACGACTGTATGCAGTCGTGTATTTGAAAAAAGATTATCGTTACAAAGCGAAAAAATATTTATCTATAAATTTCGTTGAGTAAAATGGAGAATATAATTTCGAGCTTAACAATCGGGTCCAACACCCTTAAAATCACTTGAAAAATTTTCAAATTCCTTAAAATCAATTAAAACGTCTTAAAATCTTTGAAATCCTGTGAAATTTCTTGAAAATCATTAAACTCTTCTGAATTCTTTTAAAATTGCTTCTAATTCTTGAAAATCGCTTTAAATCTCTTTAAATTACTTAAAATATCTTAAAATTACTTAAAATCTGAAATCCCTCGACATTACTTGAAATTCTATAAAATCCTTTATAAATAAAATTTTTTTAAATCTCTTGAAATTCCTTATAATCACTTAAAATCACTTTATATTTGTTAAAATAGCTTAAAAATCATTAACTTTGAAAAATAATTTTACAATCCCTTGAAGTCATTTAAAATTATTCAAAATATTTTGAAATCAATTTAAAATCCTGAATTCTTTCGTAATTCTGTACAAATTCCTTGTAATTCACTATAATTAATTGAAATCTCTTGAAATTATTTTAAATCCCTTAAAATCAATGTGATATTGATACAATTCTTCTGGCGACTAAATCCAGAGGTTTGTTTTTAGTTATTTAGGGTGGCCACATGTCAGGGAAGTCAGGGAAATGTCAGGGAAAATAGAAATTGATATTTATGCTGTGTTATTTTTGTCGTATTGCATATATAAATTTTATATTTTATTTAACAGATTTTAGAAACTTTCCAAGGATTTCAAAGGGTTATAAAGAATTTCCAGGCATTCCTT
>UCOK01006533.1:0-31581 GCA_900474325.1 Synergus umbraculus | reverse complement strand
CTACAATTCTATGTTTAAAAGTTCTATGTGCGTTAAGGTCCAGGTACTCTTCGACCCTTCAGATTTAACCATCATAAAATCCAAATGCTACTTTTTCTAATATTCTTGCTTTCTCTAAAAATGTGCCTCTGAACCTTAGAAAGTCTCTTCACCTCAGTTATACTTTGATCTTGTAGGAGTTCAGAGCTTCGTTGAATTATCTACTGAGTTACATTTTCGTATCCTAAAAATTCACATCTTCTTAAGTCTCTCTATTTCTCATCATCTTTTTGAGTTTTTCTCTATATCTCAAGAGTTGATTACATCTTTGTTCATCACTTTGAGTCTTTTCATTTTTCTTGACTAAATTTCATTGTGTTGAGTTTCTTCAAGTTTCTTTAACTGATCACACTTTTCTTTTGTTAATTTATTCTCTTAAATCTCAAACATCTTTTAAATCAATGTTTACTCATTGATTTGCGAGTTATTTCATATCTTTACATCTTTAGTGAAACATCTCTCAAAATAATCTAATTATTTCTTGCTAAGTTTGTGAAATTTCTCTCAGAATCTGGATTATACCTTAAATTTCTTATTCATATTAGAAATCATCGGTATTTTGTGAATTGAGCAATCCTGTTAATTTAAATAAACTTTAATTGTGTTAAACTTTAATTGTGTCTGTATCTTTGATTTCGATCACCAGTACTACTTTTTAACAAGGAATTTATGCAATTTTAAGAGGCTTTTAAGAATTCTTAGCGATTTTAAAAGGGATTCTAAATATTTTGAAATTTGTAGAAATTTTAAGAGGTTTATAAAACAAAAAGATTTCTAAAAAAAAATGATTTCAAAGAATTTCATCGATTTCTAAGGTTTTTGTGAAATTTTAAAGAATTTTAAATGGTTTGTAAGAGTATTATGGGGTTTTAAGGAATTTTAAATGTTATCCTGGAATTCCAACCAATTTTAAGATATTTAAAAAGATTTCAAAGAATTGCGAGGGATTTTATAGAATTTTATGAGATTTCTAATCATTTTTAGTGATTTCAAGAAATTTTTCTGATATTTAAAAGATGTTATGAGAATTTTAAAGGATTTCAGGGAATTTGATCAGATTTCTAATAGCTTTGACTATAATATAAAAGGATTTTAAATGTTACCGCAAAATTTCAAACATTTTTTAAAGTTTGTCAGGAAATTTTATGGAGAGATTTCAAAAGATTTTTACGATTTTTCAAAGATTTAGTATGATTTAAAAGGATTTCAAAGACTGTAAATTTTTTAATGACTTTCAAGAAATTTGTCGATTTTTAAAAAATATTGTGGAATTTTTATGAGATTTATAATAATTTTAAAAGATTTCAAGAGATTTTTCAAATTTTCTAAAAATTTTGTAGAAATGTTAAGGATTTCATGGAATTTGGCGAGATTTATAATGATTTACAGAGATTTTAAATGTTTAGGAATCTGAAATCGTTTTTCTAGGAATTTTGACAATTTTCAAGTAATTTTCACTAAATTCAAAAAAATATTTTAAATTCTAAATAATTTTGTACAATTTTAAGGGATTTCAGAAAATTTAGTGGAATTTAGTTGCTTTTTAATGTTCGTGTAATTTCGAGGAATTTTCAGAGATTTTAACGTATCGTAAGGATTTTTGACGATTTTTAAATGATTTTAAGCGAATTTAAAGGATTTTTATGACTCAAAGATTTCGTAAAATTTAAAAGAATATTTAAAGTTATCGTCAAATTTTTAGAGATTTCAAGAAATCTTAAGGGATTTTAAGGAATTTTAAAAGAATTTAAGAGTTTTTTTAATGATTTTCATTTAAAAAAATGTGAAAATTTTAAAGGTTTTCATGGTATTTTATAAAATTTCTAATAATTTTAAGGAATTTTAATTTTAATGTAATGAAATCTCGAAAAATCCCTCGCAAGTCCTCAAAACAAGTTAATATTCCATAAAATATCTTACAAGTATTTGAAATTCCATGAAATCCCGTAAAATCCCTTGAATCTCTTAAAAGTCTATAAAATTACTTAAAACTCCATACAATATCTTAAAATGCCTTTAACATCCTTAAAAATATGGTGAAATTCCTTTCAATTTCATAAAATCACTTGATATTCCTTAATATTCTTTGATGTTCCATAAAATTCCTTAAAATTCCACAACCTGTCGCTATAATCTATAAAATTACAAAAATCCTATGAAATCCCGTGAAATCTTATTAAATTCCTTATAATTTCGCAAAATCAATTGATATTTCTTAAAATTACTTAAAATTCCATGAAGTCTCATTATATCTTTTAAAAATACTCAAAATTCCATAGAATTTGTACAATTTTTGAGGATTTCGTGGAATTTTTGCAGGATTTCTAAGAATTTTTCGATATTTTCACACATTTTAACGAATTTCAAGAGGTTTCTAAGAATATTTTAATAGATTTTAACGAATTTTCCGGGATTTTGAAGTTTTTTGTAAAATTTTAAAAAACCAGCAAATCAACATTTCGTGACACCACTTTTTTAAGATAGGATTTTTAAGATAGGATAAACAAGTTTTTATTTTCCAAATTCCAGTTCTCTCCGATCAGGCAAAGAATAAAAATCAAGTAAAGCCAAATGCTTGGCTTGATAGCTTGGCCTGCTAGTTGTGTAATCTAACGCTTTTATTTCAGATCAGAGCATTTCAGATCAGAGAGAGAGAGAGAGAGAGAGAGAGAGAGACGAAGCTAGCAAAGACATAAGATAGTCTACCAGGCTAAGAAGTGAAGAGAACTTACAGATGTAAGAGAACGTCCTTGCAAGGCCGCAACGGGCGCCGACGCCCCAACCAAGTTACCAAGCTGGTGTCTTTCCCTTTCTCTCGTCTCAGATCCCCACTTGATTCTTTACTTGATTTCCCCTACAATTCCTCATTTCCTCCACTCTTTCTGAACACTGTGAGCAGCCATATACCAGTTCCGTGCTCAGCAAATCCAACAGCCCAACCATCTTATACCTTCCTCTAGAAATTGTCATCTCACCTATCCAGGTGTATCAGCAGGAAGAATCCTGCATTTCTACTACTGTTCATGGCTCGTAATATTGCAAAAATCATGACCACTCGGGTGTCTTTTACCTCTAATCTCGTATAGTAACAGCAACTAGATATTCTAGATTCTAGCTCAGCGAAGAAAGTAACAAACCTTGCCGTATTAAATACCATTTCGAGACTTAAGTAGTAAGGTGAATGAACCGACGAACGAGCACTTAAGCTAGGAGCTAGAGTCTTGGTATCATAATTCAAAGCAAAAAGGAAATAGAAATGAAACTGTAGCACTTCTTTTTTTAAAGAGCTAGAAGATATGAATTTTCTACGACTTCTTAATTTATTTAAACTAGCAAACCAATACGCGTACGATTATTTATTTTACTTTTTACAACTTCAAGTAATTCAAAAAGTAATGAAATTTCATTGGGCTGAAGTTTCAGACGACTACTTTTAGACGAATTTTTTTCTTCTGAAATTGCGAAATATTTTAAACGATTTCAATAGATTTCGAATAATTTAAAATGATTTCGAGATTTTTGAATGGATTTTAAGTAACTTTAAGGATTTTCAATGGATTTCAAATTAATTTAGGGGATTTTAAGAATTTTAAGGAGATTTCATGATATTTAGGGGATTTCGTTGAGACATTAGGATACTTTGAGTAATTTTAAGGAATTAAAAGGGATTTTAAAGAGACTTTAATTCCTAAATTCCTTAAAATTGTTTAAATGATTATCAATATTCCTTGAATTTCATTAAAATTTGTTGAAATCTCTTAAAATCTCTTCCAATTCCTTGAAATTTGTGAAAATCAGTGAAATTTCTTGAAATCTTGTAAAATCACAGAAAAAATCTTTTGATAACGACTTCAACACTTTTAAAAATCCCTTGAATTCCTAAAAATCAATCAAAATCTTTTAGCATCCTTTGAAATTCCCTAATATTTAATAAATCTAAATTTAATAAAATAAATCTCTTGAAATCTCATGAAATTCCTTAAAATCATTTAAAATCTTTTGCAATCCTTTAAAGTCTCTTTAAAATTCTTTAAAATTCTATGAAATCTCAAAAAATTCAAGTCAATGTTGGGTACAAATTCTAGGAATTTTAGTGGATTTTGACATTTTTCAAATGATTTTTACGAATTTTAACAAAATTCATAATAGTTTAAGAGATTTTTTAAAGGGAATTTTAAAGGATTTGAAATGTTTTAAAATTTTGAGGAAGATGAAGAGGTTTCTAACAACTTTAAGAGATTTCAACGAATTTTAAGAGAATTTCTAATATTTTCGTGAAATTTCGAGGAATATTAAGCGAATTCAAAAGATTTTTATGATTCTTTAAAGATTTTCTGGAATTTAATGACACTTCTAATAATTTTAAGAAATTTTAAGGGATTTTTCTGCTTTTATAAAAATTTTCTAGAATTTTTGAAGATTTCTAAAATTTTTACAAATTTTAACGAATTTCAAGACGTTTTTCAGAATTTCAAGGAGATTTTAACGAATTTTGAAGGATTTATATCAGTTTCTAATGTTTTAAGGGATTTAAAATGTTTTCGTGGAATTTAAAGAAATTTTAAGAGATTTTAACATATTGTAAGGAATTTTGACGATTTTTAAGTGATTTTAAGCGAATTAAAGAGATTTTTATGATTTATAAAAGACTTTGTGAAATTTTAAAGGATGGCATAATTTGATGAGATTTTAAATAATCTAAATGAAATTAAAAATTTTTAAAGGATATGTAGGAAATATTATCGTAGAATTCAAAGACTTTCAAGAAGTTTCTGAGAGTTTTAAAAGGTTTTCACGAATTTAAAGAGATTTTAAAGGATTTTAAATCTCATTGTTAAGTTTCGAGGAATTTTAAGAGATTTCAAAAGGTTTCAGAGAATTCTAAAGGACTTTAAAGAATTTTAAATGTTGTGATAAAAGTTCCAGAAATTTTAAAGGTTTAAAAAATTTTAAAGTTTGTTAGGTAATTTTATTGAGGGATTTCAAAAGAATTTCTATACATATATGATTTTTAAAAGATTTACGTATAATTTTCAAGGATTTCACGAAATTTTATAAAACTAAGTATTTTAAGATATTTTAAATGTTAAGAAATTCCAAATGATTTTTAGGACTTTTTAGTTAAGAGATTCTTTAGAATTTTAACTTGGGTTTCAAGACATTTATGATTTTAATGGTTTTTGTTGATTTTTAAGGGATTTTAAGAGGTTTCTGGGAGTTTTAAGAAATCTTAACGAGTTTTCAGGGATATTGAAGGTTTTCGTGAAAGTTTTCTGCACCATTAGCTTGTTTTTCTTCTTTCAACTTCAAGTCATTTAAAAGTATATTAAGAATTAGTAAAAGAATTTTTAAAAATTTAAACCAAGCCTATATATATATATTGGTATACATATATATGGTAGATAAAGAATCTGCTAATTTTATATAATCCGTATGTTAATTTGCGAATATTTCATAATTCATATTAAAAAATTTCTAAAAATTGAATAATCTTTAAAGAATCAATAAATTAGCAGATTTCTTTTTTGTCTGTGATAAATTAAATTTAATTACATAAAGAAGTTTCTCCTGTTTATATTATGCTACTGTTTCAGCTAAAAGAACTTTTTGAGACGGAAATCTACAAAAGTGGGGGTCATCAATGGGTCAAACTCAGGAGCGTCGATAGAGGCGATGTCAATTTCTGACTGGTTTCCCACGAGAACGTTACTCGTGGTAGCCAATTAACCTCTCGCACCAGGAAACCACATGGAACAAGTTGAAATTCTGCCTAGAGGTTGAAGCCAAGCGAATTTGTGCGGTTGGGTTGTTTTCACTCGAGACGATCGATTTATAATTTGTCGTTGTTCTTGTTAGGAAATTGAGGAGAACTAATTTTATTATGGAACAATAAAATCATAAATCAGGAGATAAATGCCAGTTAGAAGTATAACTTTTATCAAATTCAATGATATATTAGTTGAACTCGCTTTTGAATAAGACTGCAATCTATGTAAGTAAACACAATACAACGGAAACATTATTTACTTTGTTTTTAAATGAAGAAAATTAATATGTATCAATTAATATAAGAAAAACAGACCAACTTTTCTTATAATTTTTCTGAAAATAATATTCATAAAGAATTCATAACATAACTTATATAAATCTGCCTGAAATAATTAATTAAGTGATTTGCAAGACATGTTATTCATCAATATTACATATGACACATTGCTCTTCACTCTTCAGTACCGCGATATCCTTATTAAAGAAGAATTTTATTTTAGTCGTTATTAGTCATTCGTTAATGCAGGAATGTTGTTTTCCTTGTTCACAGAGAGTTTAAACTCTACATAAATTTTCATAATCTCCATAACCAATCAGTGCACTGAAGTTTAATATGTGCAAAATTCTCGAGCGATTTATACAATTAGTGATAGTTACGGAAAAAGATAATATCAGAAGGGGGAGGGGGTTGTACTTTTTTAAGAGAAAGTCATAAAAATGAATTAAAATATTCTTAACTCTTCCTTATTTTATTATTATTTTATTATTATTATTCTAGTAGAAAAAATAATTGAAAAATTTTAATTCTTGAAATATAAAAACTTTTAATTCTTTATCTATAATTTCAGGAATCTTCATGAGTTTTATAAAATACCTTAAAATAGCTATTATTATCCTTCAAAATTTGGTAAAATTCCTTTAAATTTCGTATATTCACTTGATATTTCTTAAAATTACTTAAAATTACTCAAAGTCCCATAAAGTCTCATAAAATCTAAAAATGCACGGAAATTCTCTCAAATCCATTGAAAGTCTTTAAAATTACTTAATATCCCATAAAACATCGTAAAATCCCTTAGAATTACTTAAAATTCCATAAAATATGGACAAATCCCTTAAGCTTATATAAAATCCTATGAAATTTCATGAAATCCCTTTATACTCCTGAAAATCCCATCAAACCTCGTAAAATTGCCATAAAATATCTTAAAATCCATTACACAACTTCAAAATCTGGTGAAATTGCTTAAAATTACACAAAGTTCCATGAAATTTTGTTAAATTCTTGAAAATTCCTGAAAATCCAATGAAATCTTGTAAATCCCTTGAAAGCCCAAAAGTCGTTAAAAAAACTAAATATCCTATGGAATATCGTTAAATATCTGAAAATTACTTAATATTCCACGCAATTTCGTAAAAACCTTTAAAATTACATAAAATTCCTCGAAATACCGTAAAATCACCTAATATTTCTAAAATCTCAATAAATTTCGGAAAGCCCTTTTAAATTCCTTAACATTTTTCAAGATTTCGTGATATCTCATTAAATCTCTTAAAATACCTTAAAAATCTTTTAAATTACTTAACATCCTGTACAATATTTTAAAATCTTTAATCTCCTTTAAAATCTGGTGAAAGTCATTTAAATTTCGTAAAATCACATGATAATCTTTCAAATTCCACAACTTATCGTTATATCCTTAAAATTATTTAAAATTCTATAAAATTTTATGAAATTTGTTTAAGTTTCGTAAAATAACTTGAATTTCTTAAAAGTTCTTAAAACTATTTAATATCCCTTAAAATACCTGAAAATATAATGAAAACTATTTATTAGATTTTTATATTCTTTAAATTTCTTTAGATTCTATAAAGCCCCAATTTCGTTAAATTCTTTAAAATTATTGAAAATCCAATATAATCTCACCAAATCCTTAAAAATTTCTGGAAATAATTGTGATCTTCAAATTACTTAATATCTCAATATTAACATTAATTATTAATTTAATATTTTAATATCTCACGAAATATCTTAAAGTTGGATAAGATTACTTAGTATCTCCCAAAATACCATAAAAGCCCATAAAATTTCCAAAAAATTCAATGAAATTTCGTAAAATTCTAAGTTTGTCCAATTCCTTAAAATTACTTTATAATCCTTTAAAATCCCATAATTTATAAATTTATATAAAATAATAATTATATGAATGTAATAAATGTGGTTTAAGTTCTGAACGTTCAAATGAACGAATTTTTCTATTAATTGTATTTGAAACTATAAACAGTGTTAAAACATTAATTCATTTGCATTAACATTAATTTTGTATGGAAAATACGGAAGATATTATAAGTATCTTCAATATTCTTCTATACAAAATACAAAATTAATGTTATTGCAAATGAATTAATGTTTTAACACTGTTTATGGTATTAAATAAAATCAATATTCCTTGATAAAAAATCAAGAATGCGTTGAGATGAACGTTCAAAACTGTTCAGTCATTATAATAATAATTATAGAAGAGTGAAAATAAATATAGAGGATACATGTAGCCACGATTGATCTACATTAATGATACGCATATTAAGTTAGATATTAAGTATTTCATAATGATTAATAAATATATAGAAAGGGAGCACGTAAATGCAGGTTGGATTTAATCATATATCGAGTACTACGCAATATAATTCCTATATAAATACGTATTCATTAAAGTATTCCGGTCCAATTGCAACAATTTTATTCAAAGTGTTCGACACTGCATCCGTTGCAGTGTATCTAACATTTTTCTAATCGATAATTTCCAAATGGATTGCGTAATTATTATTATCATCATTATGTAATAATAAAAATATATATCTTTCGAAAACTGGTCCGGTTTCGCATATATCGTCGATATATATTATAAAGTATGATAAGTCTTTCATATAATCATAAAATATTTATAATCTGCAAGACACTTATTTTGCGAAAGTATAATTCTCTCGATTGCAACACTCAAATTTTATGCTTCGATAACAGTCCTCCTAATCATCGTCCCAGGTAGAAACAAAGTGGAATAATCCTCATCCGATATTTTCGTCAGCCGAATGAAACAGTTGATTAAGTCGTTAATCGCAAAATTCTCCTTCAGCTCCCCATTAAATTGCACTGCTTAAGGAAGGCAAACTGCGGAAATTTAACGATCGCCGACGTATTTTCCACCTTGAACCTGGATATTACAAATCGTTTAAGTTCAACAGAGAGCCCTTATTAAGCATTTTTTTTTTATTAAGAAACATATACGCAGTGGGAAACACTGGTAATAGAGAAGAAACGACCAAACAAAGAAGAAGAGAGAATTGTCGAGATTGAAGTTATTGGAAAATAAGAAAATAATAAATACTATTGAAAATTGGAAAATAAGGAAACTTGATGAATTAGGTGTATTATACTTTCTACCACGGGTGAACAAAGTAATTTCTGGACTCTTTTTTTTCTTCTTATTAATCAAATTATATATTGAGGAATGTAAAAAGCAATTTGAAAATTTCTTCCACTACAAGTCTTCTTCTTTTCTTCTTCTATGAGGGGGAAAAATTGTTGCAAATCAGTAATTCCAGCACTCTGGGCTGCTTGGATGTATTCGTGGGAACTTATGATTACGCATCACGCATCTTATTCTGATGGGAGTTACGCGTCCTTGTACATACGTGGGTGCGTAACAACAACAACCCTTCGCAGTTCGTCGCCCATCGTCATTCGCAGTGAGCTTTGTTCCCTTTCGAATACGTAATGCAATCTGCAAAGTTTATATCCCATTTGATTAACAGCCTGTCCCAAGTGGTTGTAAAAACGGAACAAGCAAACTGTGCATATATACATGTATATGCATAGGTTTTACAAATGTAAGTCCATATTTTCTTCTGTGTAAAGGGCAAGTGGTGCACTTTCCATCCAGACGAAAAAATCTTACGCGGAGCGATAAAGAAACCGAGTGTTTACTATAGCTTAACATGTTTTACAATATTAGATTATTAAAAGTATAATAATGCATCAATTTAATTTAATTAACAATTATTATTATACATCAATTTAAATCAATTAAGAATTATTATATTATTTAACTCAATAATAATTGCTCTTTCATATATACGACCATGTGCATTAACCAAACGACATTGCTAACTCGGAAATAAATTTTAGGAAATAAATTAAGACTGGAAATCCTATTATAAAAAGAACATACTTTCAGCTAACTTCATAGCGTTACCTCAATTTCTGACGTCAGCGTTACCACTGGTTACGCATGAAGTGAGAATACAATTGTTCAAGAGAAGTGAAAACAGGAATCTTCACCTAGAAATACTTTAACTTACGTATGACTACGTCGCAGCGAAGAGATTTCTACTAACGTTGCGAGTTTAGTGGAGTGGGGATGCAGGCAAGCGCGGAGACTGAGAAAACGTATCTCGCGCATCCCCCACCATCCAGCTTTACCCCCACCCAGGGCCTCCTACGCGAATCCACGATTTAAAAGCGCGAGTACGACGAGCAATCATCAGATCGATTTTCTTTAAAATCCCTTTAAATTTCTTAAAATGATATTCAAAGTCCCATTAAATGCCATTAAAATCCTGAAAATATCTAAAAATCCAACGGAATTTTGTGAAATCCCTTGAAATACCCTAAAAGTTTTTAAAATCACTTAAAATTCCACAACATATTTACAGTTACATCTTTTAAGATTTCTCAAAATTCCATGATCTCTTAAAATAGCTAAAAATTGTAAGCATTCAATAAAATTTCGTAAAATCCCTTGAATCTCTTAAAAGTCCTTAAAGCTATTTAATACCCCATAAAATATCTGACAATCAAATGAAACGTCGTGAAAATCCTTGAAACAGGTTTCAAGTTTTCTAAAATTACTTAAAATTCCATGAAATTTCGTTAAATTCTTGAAAATCCAATATAATCTCACCAAATCCTTAAAAATTTCTGAAAATATTTGTTCGTCAAATTATTTAATATCTCACAAAGTATCTTAAAGTTGCTTAGAATTACTTAGAATCTTCCAAAATATCATCAAATCCCATAAAATTACTTTAAATCCCATGAAATCCCTTGAAAGGACCCCGCACCCAATGTACAGAAAAAATCCTTATGTCAAAAAATTCTAAAAAAATGTTTTTCTTGTATTTTCGAACCTGCAAAGTAACAATTAGAAGGAAAAATGTCAGAAAGATGCTGAACTCCACAAAAAAAAATCTTCCGGGCACAGAGTTTAGTTTTTTCGAAAAATGAACATTTTCCTAAAGGAGAAGTTCGGAGAATATTCAGAGAGTCTTTATTTCTTTTCAGAAATGATTGTTACTGCTAGGATATGTTTATGGGGGTGTTGTAATAAGAACTCATATGCTGAACTCCAAAAAAAAAATATTCCGGGCAAAGAGTTCAGTTTTTTCGAAAAATGAATATTTTTCTAAAGGAGAAGGTAGAAGAATATTCAGAGAGTCTTTATTTCTTTTCAGAAATGATTGGTACTGTTCGCATCAATTGAAAAAATTATTATTAAAATCCAGGCTTATTGTAAAATTGGGCTGTTATATTGACTATTAAAAATATTTAGAGGTTGCTGGGGTGAGTTCCACATATGCTGAAGGGTTGAGACTTTATGTGTGCCCCTTTAGCAACAATTGAAATTATTATCAGCAAAAACTAGACGGATTTTTGAATTATGTTTGTTTTTTTGAATTTTAAGAATATTTAGGGGTAACTTGGGTGAGTTTTATGTCCGATGAGGGGTTGAAAGTGCTTTAAGAAGTTTTCAGGGTTGTATGCGACTATTTTCTCTCCTAAAATAGCAGCTTTCATGCATTTGAAAATAAAACTATTTTTTTTTATTTATTAATGTTACGGAATTTCAGATTCATTGTTTAAGGGATGATAAAACATCCCCTATTTAGTCGAAACATATTCTTGCTATGTACGCATCCTCTACTTATTGTAAAGTCGTTTCATATCATAGCAGTTGAATAAAAATCTCTATTGATTTTAATTACTAGGAAATGATGATTTTCATATGTTACTTGAATGTTTATGGTACAAAAACACCTCCAAAAACCAAAGAATCGTTAATCTTTCTAGTTCGTGGGTATGAATTTTTTCATTCGGTACGCCTGATCGTCAAAATATAAAAGTTTTAGTCAAATCTATCATAGCGTTTTTGAGTAAAAAAACATTTTGTTAAAATAAACATTTTTCCATTAAAATACATGTAAAAATTGGAACTTTGACAAGTGTTTGTCTAAAAACTGTCCATGTCTCTTCGTAAAATCCTTTAAAATCTCATAAAATTCCTCGAAATACCGTGAAATCACCTAATACCCGTGCAGAAATTGCCCCATTTTGCCCCATTTAAAATAGGGTTCTGACAAGGCCCTGGTCAGTTTTTCTATTCTGAATAAAATGAAATAAATTATAATAAGGTGCTAATCGGGCAGCATATTAGGACTATGTGTAATTACTAACATAATATCATCTGATTATTCCGAATTGAAAATATTTAGATTTAAATATTACATTTAAATATTAAATTATCCATTTAAATATTTAAATAGTTTTCTGTTTCATTGCGAACGCAAATATATAAATATGATTGATTTATTTCCTTGTATTGTTTCTTATGTTCTTTGCTATGTTTTGACATAATAAAATTACATTTTCATAAAAGCAGGTAATTTTTATGTATAATTTATTATAGTTTTTTTTTAAAAAGGCATTCACTAGAAAAACTGACAAGGCCCTGACTAGTTTCCCCTATATAGGGTATTCGCGAGTCCAACCGTTACACCCTTGTCGGGTTCTAATCAGTTTTACTGACCAAAACCACATCAGAAGTAGGGGAAACTGACCAGAACCCTACTAGGCCCACATCAAGATTTCTGCACTGGTACTTCTAAAATCTCAATAAATTTCGAAAAACCATTTTAAATTTTTAACATTTTTCAAGATTTCGTGAAATCTCATTAAGTCTCTTAAAATACCCTAAAATTTAATGAAATTTCGTATAGTCCCTCGAGTCCCTTAAAATTATTTAAAATCCTGTACAATTTCTTAAAATCCCTTTAACATCCTTTAAAATCTGGTTAGAGTCCTTTGAAATTTCATAAAATTCAATGAAATTTCGTAAAATTCTAAAATTTTGTCAAATTACTTAAAATTTCTCAAAATATATAGTCAGATTCCTTAAAATTACTTTATAATCCTTTAAAATCTAATAATTTTCCCCCCAAAAAATGTAAGATTGGAAAAATCAAGGGATAGTTCAAATGTATGCAAAATAAATCAGAGATTTTAATTTTTGAAATATACAAATTTATAATTCAATTTTAGGAATCTTTATAAATTTTTAAAATTCTTTGAAATTCCTTAAAATTATTCAAAGTCCCATTAAATGCCATTAAAACGCTCAAAATATCTAAAAATAGTAAAAATCCAATGAAATTTTATGAAATCCCTTCAAACACCCTACAATTTTTTAAAATCACTTGAAATTCCATGAAATTTTGTAAAATTCCTTGAATCTCGTAAAAGTCCTTAAAACTATTTAATATCTTTTAAAATATCTGAAAATCAAACGGAACTTCGTAAAAATCCTTGAAACAGCTTTAAAGTATCTAAAATTACTTAAAAATACAGAAAATATCGTTAAATCCTTTAATATTATTTAAAATCCCATGAAATCTCGTTAAATACTTTCACTTTCCTGCAAAACCAATGAAAACTCTTTATTTGTATTTTAAATTCTTTAAATTTCTTTAAATTCTATAAAACCCCAATAACTGGTAAAATCCCTTAAAATTTTTGAAAATCAGACTAAATTTCATAAAATTCCTTGAAATACCCTGAAATCCTTTAATATTTCTAAAGTTTTAATAAATCTTCTAAAATTTGTGTTCTCCATCTTAATAATCTTATTAAAAACGAAAATAGTCTGAAAATTGTTTTTAAATTCGATACATTCACACAATTCACGCAGTTTAATATGTTTTCGAAAACAATTCGTTCGATATATTGGTAACATCACTTTTTAAAAATATTTTTTAAAATATATATAATATAGTATAGTATTGCTCACACGCTACTGCCATACTGTCAAATTCAAACAGTAATTCCCATCACTCCAGTTACTTTATTTCCTATTTAATTTACGATTTTCAATAAAATCTTCTCATTCTTTATATAGAGCCCTTATAAAATATAAATTTCAATTATCAGCAGTATAATTTCTCCAAGAAAAACTATAATCGTCCTTCTCAGTGTAATTAAATTTCTTTCAGTTTCCGTTTCAACCTTTCTGGTCAATGACAGTTCTCTGAGTGTTACAAGAATGAATCTTAATTATCGCGTACAAGTTTAATGACTAGTTCAGATACTGGTTATTCAAATGATTACGAACTTCAACTCTTGCCATTTTCTTCAAATGAATAACGTGAGTCAGCATCGGAGAGGATTAAAGTCATTCGTCGCTTTAAAAATATAGACACAGACGTTATCGTCTAAAGGCCGATTCGCATGACAAACCTCATAAGCTGATCGTTGTCTTCTTCTTCTTCTTCTTCTTAAACACTTTCTGCATTGCAGGTCCTTGAGACATGGTAATTTAAAGATATAGCTCGAACTATTTTTAGAACTCATATTTTTATTAAGATTAAGATAATTCTTTTATCTGATTTATTAAAAAGTACACTTTAAACAGCGAAACTCTTTTTATTTAAGTTTTAAGGTCTTGAATATATATTTTCAAAGTTTCACTGTACATTGCACGTAAATATTTTTCTTGATATTATTCTTACAGTTAATTCTTATATAAAGAATATAAAGATAAGAATTAAAAGTTCTCGTGGCGTGATTTTGCATGAGTTGCCAGATTAAAGTGGGCGAAGTCCCTGCAATCTCGTTGCAATAGTCTACCATTCTTTTTATCTATACCGCCAGCGCGTCGTAGGTACACGTTTCATTCAAATTGCGTAGTTTATAAATAGACAAACTGGTATTTAATGCAAAGGATTAATATTTCACACGTTGTCGACCACAGTGTCTGGAACTTTCTTTATAAACCCACCGCTTTTGAATTAATATCAAAATAAATCATATAATATTACATTTTCTTAAAAAATTAAGAAAAGTAAATAGTATATAAATTTAATTTCGACCTCACACAATTTCAAATAAACATATATTTTTTACACACATTATTTAATTTACTACCCAATTAAACATATTGAGGACAGCAATTTCACCAGAATTTTTTTCTTTGTGTATTTGCAATGTCACTGTTTATTAACAAGAAAGAGCGTGGGTGTGAACATAATATATATTTATAGGTCGCTCTTGTAAAATCTCTTGCACGATGCTTTTACTCTTCCCATTTTGTATTAACGTGCATTTCGTTTCACCGACTTGCTCAATTTTATTCTCTCTCGACTCTTTATATTTGATAATATTCAATGGAGTTTAATGGATGTCCTCTGTTTTACGTGCGAATAGAAATGTGTCTGGCGCAAGTAGTCGCAATAAAAAAGGGCTTTACAGCAGTCAGTGTTTATGTAAGATACCTGTCGAAATTTACGAGTCGAGGCACCCACGCTTAAAATGAGTCCTTGAGGCTTCAACAAGTAGCTCTGATGCCTTCAAAGTCCAGCATTAATTTGTGATTGGCCCTTATGGCACGCGTCTACAAACAAGTTTCAAACTGGTGAATGTGATTATGGTGTGTAATATATCTTTACTCATATTTCACCTTTCCTACATCAGTATTGCATTTACTATATTGCTACATTGGGTTGAAGTTTCAGACGTCTAACGATTTTTTATTTTTTATAGTAAATGAACACGATTATTTCGTATTCATTCTTACAACTTCAAATCATTCAAAGCCCAATCAGATTTAAAACTATGTACGCGAGATTTTTCAGTTTTTAGAGAGAAACCATTTTTTTAGAAAGGAATTTCAAGAGGTTTCTAGAAATTTTAAAGAAATTTGACGATTTTTAATTAATTCAAAAGAGTTTTAGGAATTTAAAAAGATTTTGGAGAATTCTAAGGGATTTTAGGATATTTTGTGAGATTTTAATGGAATTAATGAAATTTTAAGAGAATTTAAGAATTCTTAGCGATTTTAAAAGGGATTTTAAATGTTTTGAAATTTGGAGAAATTTTAAGAGGTTTCTGAGAATTTAAAAAGATTTCAAAGACTTTCAACGATTTCTAAGGTTTTCGTGAAATTTTAAGGAATTTCAAATGGTTTGTAAGAGTTTTATGGGTTTTAAGGAACTTTAAATGTTATCCTGGAATTCTAAGGAATTTTAAGATATTTTAAAAGATTTCTAAGAATTTTAAGTGATTTCAAGAGATTTTTCTGATCTTTAAAAGATTTTGTGAGAATTTTAAAGGATTTCATGAAATTTTATCAAATTTCTAATAATTTTAAGGAATATTAATGATTTAAAGGAGTTTTAAATGTTACCGTATTTCAAGAATTTATTAAAGCTTAGCAGGGAATTTGAAGGAGAGATTTAAAAAGATTTTTAGGAATTTTAAAAGATTTAGTAGAATTTAAGTGGATTTAAAAGACACATTTTTTAAGGACTTTCAAGAAATTAGTCTAATTTAAAAGATATTGTGGAATTTTTATGGATTTGATGGATTCTTATGAGATTTCTAATAATTTTAAAAGATTTCAAGAGATTTTTCAAATTTTCAAAAAATTTTGAGGAATTGTGAAAGATTTCATGGAATTTGGCGAGATTTCTAATGATTTACAGGGATTTTAAATTTTAAGGAATTTCAAGACGTTTCTAGACATTTTTAGAAATATTTATGAATTTTAACATGGATTTTAAAGAATTATGATTTTGAAAATTTTTGTGGATTATTAAGTATTTTCAAGAGGTTTTTAGGAATTTTGAATTTTTTTAACCAAGTTTAAAGAATCTCTACCGTTTTCGTGCAATTTTAAAGAATTTCAAAAGGTTTATAAGAGTTTTATTGGGTTTTAAGGAATTTTAAATGCTATCCTGGAATTCCAAGGAATTTCAAGATATTTTAAAAGATTTCTAAGAATTGCGAGGGATTTTATGAGATTTCTAATAATTTTAAGGAATTTTAAGATATTTTTCTGCTTTTTAAAAAATATTGTAGAATTTTGAAAGATTTCGTGGAATTTTTTGAGGCTTTCTAAGAACTTTTAGATATTTTCACAAATTATAACGAATTCCAAGAGTTTTCTAAGAATATTTTAAGAAATTTTAACGAATTTTCCAAACTCCTAAATTTTTATTTATTTACTGGCAGAAATTTACCTAGCGTTGTTCGAGATTTAAAAATTTTTCTTAAAATTTAAAGGAATTTCAAAGAGACTTTAAAGGATTTTAAGAGATTTTAAATAATTTTGAGGATTTTTTCAGGATTTCAAGAATTTTTTTACTGGAATATCCAGAAATATTGAAGGATCTTATGAGATTTCGGGTCATTTTCATGAATTTAAGAAACTTCAAGAAATTTGAAGGGACTTTAAGAGCTTTCTAGGGATTTTATGAGATTTCATGATATTTCAAGAGATTTTAATAAACTCCATGGCATTTTTAAATATTCCACATTATACAGGATGAGTTTTTTAATTTGAGACATCAAAATTTCTCAAAAATACGCATCCTACGTCAAAAATGTCCCTAGTAAAAACTGGGGTGGGGTAAATTTTTTGGAAATCGTTGTTCTATCTTAAATAAATGTTTTGTTAATTGAAATAAGAAATTTATTTCGTTCAATTATTTTTCCGCATGTACTTATTTTATTTAACTTATTTTTATTTTTGTTATCTTTACTACATTTTTATGCAGGTGTGCAATGGCAAATTGATAACGAGCGAATTTCATTCAATTTCCATGTTAAAAAGATTATTTGATTAGAAAAAGAAAAGATATTATTCACTGATGAAAAAGAGGATAGGTGCAGCTGTAGACACACA
Source organism: Synergus umbraculus (assembly GCA_900474325.1). Lineage (NCBI taxonomy): Eukaryota > Metazoa > Arthropoda > Insecta > Hymenoptera > Cynipidae > Synergus > Synergus umbraculus. Next base: position 13,762 of record UCOK01006533.1, on the reverse strand, counting down.
TTCCCTTTTGTCTTTTACACATATATATATATGTTTGAATTTGCACAATACGCACCTGCACTTTTCATATGTAAGATCGTGTGCGAAACTAGTTCACGTGTGAACAAATAAGGCACATGTGGCTTATTCCATTGTTAGGAATGGAATGCGAGAAAAATGTCTGCGTGTTCAGGTAAACTTACTGAAATAAATTCTTACGATTACAGAATATTATGGAATGTTATTAAAAGTGTAGAATAAATTCAGATTCCAAGAGGCTGGAAAAGGGTGTGGGGTGAGGGAATTATTACATATATTATAAATTATATAATAATAAACTTACTCATTCCGTTCGTTTGTTCGTACTCAGCATGAAATCTTTAAATATAAAATTTACAGATTTAATCTTCAGAATTTATAGATTTTTCAGTAGATTCAACAGATTTTATCTGTAAATCCTACAAAAATTTTCTTTTCAATCTGCAGAAATAATCAGGTGTCCCGGATTATTTTTATTTAGCACAGAACTGGAATCGACCCTAAGATTTTTAACTCTCCAATGGAACCTTTAACATGTTTATCAAATTAAAAAACATCTTGGACAAGTCAAGATCTTAGATCGGAAGGTTGATCTCGAGACGAATCCCTTATTTGCGACGGTCATCTCGTGACCTTTTTGTTCTAGATTTCATTGTTCTACGAGATCTGGACCACGTACTACGGTGCAAAAACGGTACCACACGTGCATAAACGAATATCCTATCTCCTTGCGCTACTGCGAATAAGGATTCGTGAACAATTAAATGTTAATGCCAACCCGAATTCTCGACAACAGGAACTTCGCACGTGCCACATTGAACTACCGTGTGAAGATCATACGTTTAATGATTTAGAATCGAATATGATCCCGTTACTTCTCCTTAAAGTGAATGAAATTACTTATGCGAGTTTGAAAAGTTTAAAATTATATACTTTTATGTTCTATACACGTTTATGTTCTATATTTTGATGCTTAAATTACCTATTCTTATTTAATGCCCAAGTGACCGGGATTCAGAATATATACTTACTGTGCCTTGTTTAGATCTAGAAGATGGTAAAGATACATTTAAAATACATATTCATATACTAATGTGGAAAATTTATGAATAGAATATCCAAATAGAGAATATTGTACAGGGTTCACAAAAGTCCCGGGACGGCTTGATATTTCCTGAGGTAAAATATTTTTCAACAATTAATTCATTGGCGACCTTCATTTTAATCTTGAAGATGACCTTCAAAGTTTTTTCAAGGTCATATTTGTTTTCTTAAATGAAATCCACTTTTTTACATCGGCAGTCGATAAAGCGTTAAATTCTATGTTCAAATATGTACCAAAGTCAAAGGTAAATTGTAAATATTCAAGCTCAATTAAAGGTCATTTGAACTTAACAAGGTTTTCAGGGAGGTTAACGTCATTCTTGAAGTAACTTTCAACGTAGAATTCAATGGTGACCTTCACTTTGACCTTGACAATGACCTTCAAGGTTTTTTCAAGGTCAATTTTATTTTTTAAAATAAAAAACCGCTGTTTTACGTCGGAAATCGATAGAGCGGGTAATTTTACGATCAAATATGTACCAAAGTCAAAGGTACATTGTAAATATTCAAGGTCAATCAAAGGTCAATTAAACTGCGGCAAGTCTCCCAAACGACATCTATCGCCCATGAAAATATTTTAAGTTAATTGTAAAAATGAAATAAACGTTGAAAAAATTCTTCAAGGTCATCGTCAAGATCAAAGTGAATGTCACCATTTAATTCCTCGTTGAAAGTTACTTCAAGAATGACGTTGACCTCTCCGAAGACCTTGTTGAGTTCAAATGACCCTTGTGTGACCTGCAAAATTGAATATGTACCTTTGACATTGGTACATATTTCAGTGTAAAATTTCCCGCTCTATTGATTTTTGATTTAAAAAGAAGGTTTCCATTTAAAAAACAAAATTGACATTGTATTGACCTTGGAGGTCATTGTCAATATCAACATAGAGATCACCATTGAATTTTTGGTTGAAAGTTACTTCAAAAATAACCATAACATCCCTTGAGAACCTTGTTAAGTTCAAATGACCTTTGATTGACCTTGAATATTTACAATTTGCCGTTGATTTTGGTACATATTTGATTGTAAAATTTCACGCTCTATCGATTTCCGAAGTAAAACAGCGGGTTCGTATTATAAAAAAATAAAATTGACCTTGAAAAAACCTTGAAATTCATCTTCAAGGTCAATTTGAAGCTCATCATTGAATTCTTCGATGAAAGTTACTTCAAGAGTGACCTTGATTTTCCTGAAAGCCTTGTTAAATTTCAAATGACCTTAGAATGACCTTGAAGGTTACAATATACCTATGACTTGGGTACGTACTTGATCGTAGAATTTCATGCTTTATGGATTGCCGATATAAAAAAGGGGTTTCCTTTTTAAAAGAAATTGGCCTTGAAAAAACTTTGAAGGTCATCTTCAAGGTCAAAATGAAGGTCAACAATGAATTTCTCGTTGAAAGTTACTTCAGGAATGATCTTTACCTCCCGAAAAAATTATTTTACTTGAGGAAATATCCATCTGTTCCGGAACTTTTGTGCCCTCTGTAGATTGTTGAGTATTTTTAGTATTTGATACTAGTATTTTTATCCTCTGGGGAAATTGGGTCCAAAGGGGAGAGGTTGGGCCCATGTTCGTTCAGAAGAACTTTGGATGGTGGAATATGTTTGGAAAAGAGGTGGAAGCAGAGGCAGAAGGAAAGAGTTGAAAGAAAGGAGATGGGGAGAAGTGAAGGAAGAAAGGATTGGCCTGACATAGGACGTTTTTAGGACGTTTTTAAAACACTTTAAAAACGTCTTTCAAATTTTTTGCCCACTGGGAAAAGGTGTAAGAAAGATGTAAAAAGAAGGTGAGGAATAGGGTTGGTTAGAGGAGGGATGAAGAAGTAAGGAGAAGGAAGAAGGATGAAAGAAGAAATGAGGAATAATAAAAGAGAAAAGAGGAAGAAGAAAGATGGCTGTTTGAAAGAGGAAGAAAAAAAGAAGGGAAAGTGAATGAGGCAGAGGAGAAAGGAGGAAGGAGAAAAGGGAAAGGAGGAAAGGGAAAGGAGAAAAGAAGAAGGAGGCAAGAGGAAGGAAAAATGAAGAAAGAGGAAGAAGAAGGATGAAGTAGAAAAAGATAAAGAGTAGAAAGGAAGGAAAGGAGAAAGGAGAAAAGGAAAAGGGAAAAGAAAAAGGTGTAAGAAAAATGTAAAAAAAGGTAAGGAATAGGGTTGGTTAGACGAGGAGAGAAAAAGTAAGGAGAAGGAAGAAGGATGAAAGAAGAAGGAATAATAACAGAGAAAAGAGGAAGAAGAAAAAGGAGGGCTGAGAAGAGGAAGAAAAAAGAAGGGAAAGTAAAGGAGACAGAGGAGAAAGGAAGAAGGAGAAAAGGGAAAGGAGGAAAGGTGGAAACGGAAAGGAGAAAAGAAGGAGGCAAGAGGAAGAAAAAATGAAGAAGGAGAAAAGAGGAAGGAAAAATGAGGAAAGAGAAAAGAGGAAGTGAAGAATGAAGTAGAAAAGGATAAAAGAAGAAGGAGAAAAGAAAAAGAGAAAGGAAAAAGATGTAAGAAAAATGTAAAAAGAAGGTGAGGAATAGGGTTGGTTAGAGGAGGGGGGGAAGAAGTAAGGAGAAGAAAGAAGGATGAAAGAAGAAGAAATGAGGAATAATAAAAGAGAAAAGAGGAAGAAGAAGAAGAAGGGAAGAAAGGTGCTAGGAAGAGGAAGGAAAGAAGGGAAAATGAAGAAGACAGAGGAGAAAGGTGTAAGGAGGAAGGAGGAAAGGGATAGGAGGAAAGGGAAAGGAGAAAAGAAAAAGGAAAAATGAGGAAGGAGAAAAGAGGAAGGAAAAATGAGGAAGGAGAAGAATGAAGTGGAAAAGGATAAAGAGAAGAAGGTCTATCTATGAGTAAACTATCTTAAGTAAGATTCATATGCTTCCTTGTCACGTGGATGCGTGTTGTGCCACATCATTAACAAGTATTACAAGCAACCTCGGAGAGAAACACGAGCGATTGACTATATTTATAATGTATATTGGCTGTAGGACCACACTTCACCATATAAGCTGAACTAACTGGGCTTTACTGTTTCCTATCTTGCATGCAAAGCAACTCGATTTCTTCGCTGATACTTTGCCGACGATCAGGAAGCGCACCTTCCTTCCAGTTACCTTCGAATCGGTAACTGGAACGCATTTCATTAAAATGAGAGCTCTCAGTTATATTACGCAAAAATCAGGTCGATGTTCCGATCCCGATCACTATCGCTTCATTCTACAACCAAAATATCAGAATGAACGGTTAATATCCGTTCATTGATCAAAGCGATCCACACTTTTTAGCATAAAACGAATATAAAATAATACATTCTCTTTGATGAGAATGTAATGAAAATTGTTAAACTGTTGAATTTAATTCTTCTACACTGATAGAATCCGAATGTTATTGATGTGGTAACAACTTTATTAACAAGAGCTAATGAAGCTACTACTGTCTTCTGAAATTCATTTTCTCGAAGCTATCAGAAGCACTTTAGTAAAATACCAATTTCGAGGAACGCCAAGGGCTTTCATAGAAGCATTTCTACGGATTCTAGCAACGCTCCTTAGCCAGACTAATTGCGTCTTGAGCGAGAGCAACGAAGCGGCTCACAAAAGAATTGGAAACAAATACGAGCATACCCGAGCAAATTGGCTGCTTCATCATAAAAGTGCTTTTTCCATGAGCTGATGATTCAAAGGAAAAAGGGCTCAACAGAAGCGTGATTCTGAACCATCTTCTGTTCAATTAAAATCAAATTGCAACAACAATACACAGGATATACCCTACAGAATTATAATTGAACATAATTTCTTAAAACTACAGTAATGATGATGATAATAAATAATAAATACAGAATAGATCATGCATACTTTTTACTAAGTACTCCATAATTATCATCCATTTAATATTAACTCGAGAATATAGAAGCGAACAAAAAGCGAGATTATATAAAAGGCAGAATTGTCTCATTCTTCGTGAAAGTGCCTATATTCTTATAGATTACATAGGTATTATTCCTTTTTGCAAGAAGCACTCAAATGCTGACTGCTCTCCAGCAAAGCTTGCTTCATCAGCAGAGCACTTCGAATTTAGCTGGGAATAAAGGCTAGAAGATAGAAGCGGCGAATGCATATTGTAAATTGCGAGCACAGCAGCTGTTCAGCAAGCACTACCATATTGTTCCCCTTCAGCTTCCTCTTTACTTATTTTCCTCTTTTATCCGAATCAATCTATTTATTCCTATAATTTACGTAACTTATGTATATTTCTATTATTTTTATTTATATTTACCAGGAACAACATGAATTTATAATATCCAAGAAATTATATCACATCCAAGAAATAAACACATCCAAAAATCTAGGTCATCAATGTTTCACTATCGATCAAGAAAAGTGTTTAAGGAATATTGTTTTAGATTTAGTTGATGAATAATTTGCAACTTTTTTCCTATCACTTCTACATAGAAGTGATAGCAAAATTCCTATCCAGGCTGCATTAAGTGCCTCGTAAAATGACGTACACTTTCTACAGTGTTTGAAGAGAAAAAAAAAACAAGTGCTGCGTATGATGAACTGAAGAGGAAGAGAATCGACTAAGGAAAACAGAATACTCAGAAAAGGAAGAATAAGTATATAGAGATCAGATAGAAATACAGTTACTTCAAGAAAGCGTGCTCAAGTTTATGGCCACGTCGCTATAAAAGCGAGCACGATTATTCTGACTTACGCCTATTGTACATGGTTCAGGAACTGGTCGCCTGATCACCCACAAAACAACTAAGGTTGTCATATCACTATTTAAGGCTGTCGGTTATTACATAATACATATACAGCTTGAAAATATTTTTGGATTAAGATTTCAAGATTGACAGAGTCTATTTTCGATACCAGTAGTAATTACTACCTCTTTTTGAGTTTTATACATTACTAGTAAACGAACACCAATTTTAAGAGGCTTTTAAGAATTCTTAGCGATTTTAAAAGGGATTCTAAATTTTGTGAAATTTTAAAAGATTTCTAAGAATTTAAAAAGATTTCTAAGAATTTTAGCGATTTCTATTAATTTTAAAGTATTTCATGGAATTTTATGAGATTTCTAATACTTTTAACGAATTTTAAAAGATTTAGTAGAATTTAAAAGGATTTTAAAGGCTGTACATTTTTTAAAGGCTTTTAACAAATTAGTCGACTTTTGAAAAATATTATGAAATTTTTGTGGATTTCATGGATTTTTATGAGATTTCTAATTTTAAAAGATTTTAAGAGATTTTAAATGTTAAGGAATTTCAAGACGTTTCTAGGAATTTTTGGAGATTTTCATGAATTTTTACGTGAATTTCAAAACATTTATGATTTTGAAATTTTTTTTCGAATTTTAAGGGATTTAAAAAGTTTTCCGGGATTTAAAATCTTGTCGTACAATTTCGATATTTCAAAAAGTTTCTGATAATCTTAAAGGATTGTAATGGATTTTGAATGTTATAAAATTTGAAGGAATTTTAAGATATTTTAAACATTTTCTAGGGTTTTAAGGAATAAAAAAATTTTTTGTGAAATTTCGAGGAATTTTCAAAGATTTTAACGTATCGTAAGGAATTTTGACGATTTTTAAATGATTTTAAGCGAATTAAAGGGATTTTTATGATTTATAAAAGCTTTGGAAAATATTAAAGGATTGCATGGAATTTTATGAGATTTCTAATAATTATAATAAATTTTAAAGGATATAAAGAAAATATTATCGTATATAGAATTTTCAGGAATTTTCTAAAATTTCGACGAATTTTAAAAAATTTTCACGAATTTCAAGAGATTTCTTTAAGTTTTAAAATACTGTATGGATTTTGAAGAATCATAAAGTTTGTCGTTTGATTTTATTGAGGGATTTCAAACAATTTTTAAGAGTCAAAAGATTTCGTAGAATTTAGAAGAATTTTGAGAGTTATCGTCAAATTTTTAGGGATTTCAAGAGGTTTTTCTGATTTTGTAAAAGATTTTGGAATTTTTAAGGATTACGTGAAACCTTAAGAGATTTTAAGCCATTTTAAAAGAATTTAAGAGTTTTATTAAAAATTTGTGAAATGTTAAAGGGTTTCATGGTATTTGTAGAATTTTTAAGGATTTCGTGAAATACTTTTAGGATTCCTAAGAATTTTTCGATATTTTCACCAATATTAACGAATTTCAAGAAGTTTCTAAGAATATTTCCATAGATTTTAACGAATTTTCAAGGATTTAAAATTTTTTTTGTCAAATTTTAAGAGACCAGCAAATCAACACGTGCGTTATTATTTTATTTTCCTTGTTACAGTTTCAAGTCATGTAGAAACCAATCAGGTTTTGCAACAATGTATGCGAGATTTTCGAGACAATATGGATATAGCTATGTAGATAAGGACCCAAGTTAAAATTCACCGAGAAAGATGCATTGTAACTTGAGAGATTTTTTTACACCTATGTATTCCTGATGCAGGTGGTCCCTCGACCTCAACATGCTGAAATTCGATAGCGTTCAAGACCATGTGGGTTAAAATCGAATGCACACCAAACTATGTCTTTCGGGAGGTCGTTTATGCTCGAATAAGATGTAAGAGTTTGAAATTATTTGCGGATATCATATGCGGGTAATAAAGACAATATTTCACTGGGTGACTGGGTCAAAGACAAAACAAGGCTGACAACTGTTGATCTAATTTTGCAAATAGTCACCACATAGCATAATTTTAATAAGTTAGAAGTTAGATGAGTTTCTCAAGCTGCAATTTCGTTAAAGTAAATCTATATTCTATAAGGTAGGGAATTTAGAATGCTCAGTTCTTTTGATGAAAAAGATAATCCAGCATTCTTGTTCCTGTGTTACATACATGGAAAAATCTTCCTCGAAGATATTGTACTCGATTCTTGACCCCTTTGATGGAATAACTGAATACGGCTTGCATCAGAGAGAAAGAAACGTTGACCTCGGGATTACGACCCTATTTACGTCTTCTTCGAGTTACATGTTCGATATTATACCTACAGGGTCAAAAGAGTTGCAATCTTTAGTGGAAGATTTGATTATATGTTGAAGAAACTTTACATATTCAGACAACTCAATTGTGATATATATATAATTCTAGATATGTATGTGATATATGTATATATAATTCTAGATATGTATTCTAGATATTTCTGCATTTGAGGTAGAATTTGTAATTTTTTGAATAAGCTGCGCATGAAATTTGAACATGCAGTTTGTGAGAAGAAGAAGTAAACCAAAAAGAAGAAGTAACCCAAAAAGAAGAAGTAATCCAAAAAGAAAAAGTATGGAAACGCCTCGAGGTTACGGCCCAGAAAATTCCAGTTGTATCAGGCCCATTTTTGTGTGGGAGTGTTACTCAAGGCCCGGCCAATGTTGCCTGAATGTAATTATACAAATTGTAGATAATCGCCACTTATGAGAACAAGAAACAGAAGAAACTGGAATTTTCCCAATTTTAAGAAAGGCGTGCTTTAGAAAATAAGAATACGAATTTTTTACACTCGATTCCCTCAATATTAACGAAATCCAGACCAGAGGCCCCCGCAATATTAACGAAATTCCTTTTTTCAAATTTCACATCAATTGCGCATGCGTAAATATTATTATTAATATTAAATAATATTATATTTTTAAATAATTGTGTAAATAATATTTTTTATCATTTTAAATTGCGCGCGAATAGGAACCAATCAGATGCCGAGCGCAATTCATGCGCAGTGTGTCAAGTGAGATTTGAGGTAACAGCTGATTAATATTGCAGTGTTTAATATTAAGGGAATCGAGTAGTAAATTAAAAACAAGGAAACCTAAAAAATTCCGTTCGAAATATGTGTATATGATTTCTTAACATAAGATTTGAGAAAATCTTGGCTAATATAAACGAAATTTCAAGAACAGTGACAAAAATCACAATTAATTACATATCTGGGTCAAGTTTCTAAAACAGTGACAATAACTTAATTTGAGCAATTTCCTATGTGGCATGTCGTTAGGCTGCGTATTCAATTAAGAGATGGAGCGCCATTCTTTTCCTCAAAACCCACGCGATAAAATCAGAAAACACATATTCTAACAAGCTGTGCTTCCTTTGCGAAGTTGAATCTCTATAGAAAATTGGTTAATTAGATTTATCATCCGAGAGAAGGTGAAAGTGAAATTTAGGAAAAGCGACAATCGCCTAAAGAATATATATACATTCTTCTTGAAATAATTCCTGCAATCTTTAGGCGATTCAAGTCCCATTGAATAAGTCCCCCAACTTTTTCTCATCAACTCATCTTATTAAGTATTTAGCATCCTTTATACAGGACTAACAGCTATGGTAGAAATATGCAAATATTTGTGCAAACTCGTAGGGGATTCCCGATGCCTAATAAAGACGCCATTGTTGTTATCCCCTGTCGATCGCGCGCGAATACCCCTGCAAGTCCCGAAGTCGTAATATATAGAACCCATTCTACGAACCTTCAAGGATACCAACCTGGCGAGTCCTGGAAGCCCAACAAGCAAAATACTCTAAGATCAAAGATAAAACTACAGCACGTTATACATACATGTATATATATATACAGTATATATATGTTAGACCCATATCAACTCGGCGTAAAACACAGGGCGGAAAGATTTTCCATTTTTACCAGACCACGCTTCGCGAGAAACACGCCGGCGAAATCTTATTTTTGCTCCGTGCCATCTTGAACGCGCAGGATTCTGTTGGTGAAAAAATGCCATTGCGCATCCTTTATTTTTCTCGCATTCAAGCTCTCGAGTCGGCAATGCCAGGATGAACAACTTTGCCATTTTTTCGGTTAGGCTACGATGCCTATTGGTACCTTCAACATGGGCTCGGCTCGAGCATGCAAGATTGCGTTCTGTGTAAGATGCGAAAATTCTATAAGACTTCTTGAAGATCTTCTTCATTAATTCCTCCTTTTCTTGGGGAAATAACGACCCTTAATTTCAATTTTTGTTCAATCCCTCTGACTATGAGATTTTGAATGGAGGGAAATTAAATTATATAAAGGCTTCGTGCGTAAAGAATTAGAAGTACGATTAGATTATGCTAATAGTTATTATTATTATTATTATTATTATTATTATTATTATTATTATCATTATCATTACTTTAATGCTCTTTATGATTAACCTGTTTACGACAATGTTATCCGGGTAGAATAACCGGATAACATTGATGGGGTTTTTGTGATGGGGTTCTGAAATGGTCCTGGTCAGTTTTCCCTGACCAGTTTAACTGGCAAGGCCCACAGAAACTTGTAAGGCTTTGGCAGAATATAGTCCTACTTAAGGAAAACTGGCCAGGGCCCTGTCAGTTTACCCAAAAACACCCTAGTAAGTACCCCACCTAGGAAAAACTGGTCAATACCCCATTAGGATTAAAAAACTATTCTGCAGAATCATTATTCACAATATTTGATTATTAAACTATTTAATTTTATGAAAACAAAAGGATTATTATGAAAAAGAGGTATTAAGTATATAGAAACAATAAGTGATTTTAAGAAATTGTTAAAAAATTTCAAAATTCACGAGAGTTTCAAGATTTTAGAATATGACAATTTTTTTTAAGTATTTAAAGGGATTTTAAAGGATTTTTACAAGATTTTAAGTGATTTAAAGGAATTTAAGGAGATTTCAAGAAATTTTAAATGATTTTAGGAAATCTAAAAGGATTTACAAAAAATTTAAGAATTTTCCAGAGCTATGGCAAGATTTAAAAAAATTATAAGATATCGTAAAGGACTTTAAGAGATTTTTGTGAATTTTTAGAGATTTCAAGTGATTTTAAGGAATTTAAGAGGGTTTCGAGAAATTTCAAATAATTCTAGGGAATTTAAAAGGATTTTGAGATATTTTCCAAGATTTCAAAGATATCCAGATTTCCTAAAGGATTTCAGGAAGATTTAAAGCGATATAAATAGATTTCAAGTTAGTTTAAAGAATGTTTACAGAAGTCAGGGGAGTTCCAAGATTTTAAATTAATTTACATATTTTGTTAATTTTTTGAAAGTATTTTAAATGATATTGAAAATTTTTTAAAAATTGGAAAACAACTTCCAAGAATTTAAGGATTTTAAAGAATTTTAACAAGAATTTAAATCATTTAAGGAAATTTAAAAATATTTTAAGAAACTTTACAAGATTAGAAAGATATCAAGATTTTCTAAAGGATTTTAAGTGATTTTAAAAAGTTATTAAGGAATTTTTAATGAAGCTCAAAAATGTCAAAGGATTCTAAAAGAATATGAACAAATTAACGAATTGTAAAGAACCAGAGATATTATTAAAACATGGCAAAGGATTTCTAAAGATTTCAAATAATTTTAAGGAATTTAAGGAGATTTCAAGAAATTTTAAGTGATTATAAGGAATTTAAAACGATTTTAAGATATTTTCCAAGATTTCAAAGATATTAAGACTTCCTAAAGGATTTCAGGAGAATTTAAAGCGATGTAAATAAATTTCAAGTTATTTTAAAGAATGTTTAAAGAATTCAGGGCAGTTCCAAGATTTTAAATTAACTTACACATTTTGTTAATTTTTTTCAAAGGACTTTAAATGCTTTTAGGGGATATAAAGATATATCAAGAGATTTTACAAGATTTCAAAGATATCAAGATTTTCTAAAGGATTTTAAGAGATTTAAAGTGATTTCATAGGAAGTTTAAAGCGATTTCGAGAGATTTCAAGTGATTTAAAAAAAGTTTTAAGGAATTCCGAAAAAAAATCAATACTTGAGAGAAGTATTGATTTAAGATACTAAATCAAGACTCTCAATTATTTAAAAATATTTGTGATTATTGTTAAAGAGTGTCAAAGAATTTAAAAAAAAAATATGAAAAAATTAAAGAATGTTCCAGAGCTTTCACAAGATTTAAAAAATTATAAGATATCGTAAAGGACTTCAAGAGATTTTAGTGAATTTTAATTGATTTCAAGTAATTTTAAGGAATTTAAGAGGGTTTCAAGAAATTTAAAGTTATTCTAGGGAATTTAAAAGGATTTTAAGATATTTTCCAAGATTTCAGAGATATCTAGATTTCCTAAAGGATTTCAGGAGAATTTAAAGCGATATAAATATAGATTTCTAAAAGATTTTAAGAGATTTTAAGTGGTTTTACAGGAAGTTTAGGAAGTGATTTCGAGAGATTTCAAGTGATTTTAAAAAGTTTTTAAGGAATTCGGAAAAAAATTCATAACACTTTCAGGACTTTCAATTATTTAAAAATATTTGTAAATATTGCAAGGGATTTTTAATGAAGTTCAAAAATGTCAAAGCATTTTTAAAAAATATGAAAAAATTAAAGAATTTTAAAGAAATTTCAGTTATTAAAACATGCCAAAGGAGTTCTAAAGATTTCAAGTGTATTTAAGCAATTTCAAAATATTAAAAAAAGTTTTAAAATTCTGAAGTAATTTGGAAATAAAAAAATGTTTTAGTATTTTCTTTAAAATTGATTAAACCTCTTGAAATTGAGACTAGGACTAATTGCAACAATTTATTCACGGGCACTAGTTGAAAATATTCACAACTAATGAAATTTTCAGAATAAAACTATAATATTTTCACTGAAATACATTATAAATAATATGAAATTAAAATGAAACATTAAAAAAACCTAAAGTTGGCACAGCTATCTAAATTTGTTTTTACCGTTTCAGATTCGAGTTTCATTGTGATCTAACAGTGAAGATTATTTGGAGGTCTCGAGAGCACGTTTGGTATCGTGGTATGTTGGACAACAAAGCTGCTTTGTCAAAGGAAACAAAAGAGGGAAAGAAACACTCTCCGATGCACAGTAGTAGCCGTTAAGTTGCACGGTGAGTGGAAGCTTATTTGTTTCTTCGGTCACGTATTCCACTAATTGAATTTAGAAGCGGCTATATCGAGGAATTTAACGGTGACCATTTTGCAAGTAATCAAACCAGAGCTCAGCAATATTAGCTGCTTTGCTATCTTGATCATTTTGCGGTATAATACTCTATCGAATCGAGGCCTTTAAACTTTTCACGCATTTATGTTTTTCTGCTTGCAGCAACGTTGCTGTAAAAAAACATTTTTACTGTGAAAACATTTTTGCTGTAAAAACATTATTTTTTTACATAAATGCGTTTAAACGCTCAATTTCAATTTGAGGCTGATTTAGATTTTTGAAGACTGTCATCCGCATGCCAACTTGTCTCGTGGGATTATACCTACTTGATCGCAGGCGAGATGCTACCAACTTTCGCAAAGTCTGTTTTCTAGCTTGTACCAATTATTACTTGAAGCACATACACCGGTTTGCTTTTTAGTTGATTTTATTGCATAACGCAATTGCTCAGGGCACTCTAAATTCATCGATAATCGATAAGTCTGAATGAAAGTTTCGATTCTCACGATCGCGAGCGGAAGAAATTTTAAGAATTTTAGATGATGTCAATAATTATAGAACTAAATGGCACTGATACAGATAAGAAGAAATAGGCATTAATAAGTATTCGAATTAAATGCGAAGAATTTCGTATTGATTAAGTAATTCATAGAAAAGAACGTGCACCTTTAATTTTTTACTTGTTTCATGAAATAAAAAAGAAATAAAAATAAAAAATAATACATAACTATGTAATAATATATGTATTATATATATA
>UCOK01006532.1:0-89622 GCA_900474325.1 Synergus umbraculus | reverse complement strand
AAACGTACCTTAGTGCTTTAGCTTCAATTTCAGAAATTTTCAATTTGATATCTCAATAAATGTAGACGTAGCGTTGCAGACAAAAAAATATCGGTAAGGTAGGGATCGGGTAAGTCTTACATGACCTTAATGCGTAAATGTCTTCTACATGGTCGTTACATAACGCGTTGTTAACCTTTAGATTTAATTCGACTCTCTGATAGGCAACTCAATACGCAGGTGATTTAGAAGTTATATAGTAAGTAGTTCCGATATTCACCACCGGGGGAGGCACGGGTCTTTCTTTCTCACAAGCTGTTACCCATTGAAAATTTGTATTTAAGATTTTAGGTTTTCTACCAGCAAATCCCAACTGACCTCTTTAAAATTCATCTTTCACTTCCCAACCCAGCTTTTTATCCTCTAACTTTGACCATGAAATATCAAATAGCTATCAATAACATCTGTCCATCAAAAATGAAGTTTAGAGCATGAGAAATCGTTTACGGGGTATGTGAAGTTCATCCAAGAATCGTTACCCATCTCCCGTGGACTCTCCCTCTGGATTTGATTGAAATTCATGAAACTAGGGCCATGTCCGAAATTTCGGACCAATCGCTTGAATGTTAGGTTGGGGTTTTAGAGGGAGTGTATAGACACATGGTGCTACTCGGCTATGCATTGTATCTGGGAAATGGTAGACGGTTGTGGTCGCCCGATCCCTGAACGTTTTAGAATTCACGTGGTGGCATGCCTGCCTGACTGCTTGACCATCCACACTCTCCGTCTCTCCATTTCTCTCTTTCTCTCTCTTTGGCTCAATACGCTCTCTCGGCTCGCTGACCGCTCTTCTCGGACATTTTAGTGGCTCCCGTGCTTGGCATCTGCGAATACTCGCCTCATCCCCAGGGTGGAAGGACCTCTTATGGCTTTCTTCTGCGAAGATGGAGTGACAGTGAATTTTTATTTAAAAGAGGAGAGCTGAAGGAGAAAAGTCAAAAGTCATTAAAACTTGAAGCAATTTCTAATTCCGAGTTTGTATGAAAATTATTCACAACTCTGTGTCACTTGCGTAAATATTCTGAGAATGTGTCAGGTGACGTTATACATTACATTTATACATTAGGACATGTAAAATATTTATAAAGTGTGGGAAAAATGAATAATGTCTGGTGGATACGAAATGTGAAACAAGACTTTTTGAGTTTTATTGTTGGGGAAAAAAAAATGAGCTGACGTAACTTATTAATATTAATGCGATTGAAATCAAAACGAATTAAATCTCTTACAAGTCGAGTTTTTTTCCCCTTTATTTTTAGTTTTGCTAACTCTTGGGTACAAGAGATGCCTTCTCGACATTGAGGCGACGCGACACATCGCGATTATACGACCACGACCGATTACCAGATACGGTGATAGAATGCAAAACAGTCGAGAAGGACACAACAACTTGCTAAGCGGACTCCCACGAGGACTTAGGTGCTTATTTTTCATTCCAAGGATTCAAACCACGTGCTTTTTAACTACTTCTCAAATTCCTCGAATCTTGATTGATCACCAAATATCGAACTGTTATTACATCCGACTGATCAAATCCACAAATTCTCCCTTTAGGATTTGTCTGATTGGCTTTTCATTTTCTTTTTTTTTTCTGTCTTTTTTTCTCTCTCTCTCTGCGCTTTTTTTGTGCGAACTCTCGTAACGATTCTCACGGGTTTCGAAATCATTCCGAGAAATCGTCAATCGTGATTTACCTAGGCTCTCGCGATCGGATGACGCTCGGCATCAGATCAGCAGGTGAATCCTGGATCGAAGATTCGAAGGATCGTGGACAACGGGGCGTTCGTAAATTCATAGCAGACAAACTGGGAAGAATAGTTCGCATAATTCCTCAAGGTCTACCAGTTTTAATGGCAGCAGATAGTCTATCTCACCACGATCTTATTCCCTCCCCCTCCCCAAGTTATCGAACGGAATTGATGCGATTTTATTGATCCCTTAACCCAGAGGCTTCTCGTTGATAAATCAGTTATCGATCAGCCATGAATTCCGCAGTCTTTCCGGAATTTATGTAAAGTTTCGAAATTTCCACATAGTTCGGCTTTCTTCACCAGGTCGGGTTTTCGAACCAGGTCGGGTTTTGGAACCAGGTCAGGCTTTCGAGTTTTCCAAAATATTTTCGCATATTTTTTTGAAAATTGCAAAATCCAATGCTGCCTCGCTAATAACTTATTCAAATCCTCTAACAATATTCTCATCTTCAATGACCTAGAAGATGCAACACAACATCCAGTCTTTAATATTCTTGAGCTCGAACGTATCCTTCTAAAAAATAAAGAAAATTCCCGTTCTCGAATGCCGAAGCCGTTACGTCTTGCACAGTGAATAATGTTGCGTGCCTCGGCTCGTAAAGATCGACGAATGTCATCGGGATCGACATCACCCGCATAAGTGCGATTACAAGACCCCTATATATGCGAAGGTAGAAGCAGCGTTCGGTAGATGCAAGTTCTACGTACATAAAATCGAGGAACATATACAAATACAAGTGCAGCAAGGATCGAAGGTCAGTTTGATCCCGCGGTGTATATGGGTATCTTACTTGTTCATATGACGCAGCAGCTGCAGCTCTTCGATGCATAATGAATGCACAATTAAAGATCGAGGTGCATCGGCTCGACTTATCGCACCTCGAGATATGCTAAGTGACTTTGTGGTATAACCGTACTTTATAAAGAAGTCCCCTCCTTCCACCCCCATCAAGCCAACACACGGAAGAGTTACGTAAAGTGGTCAGTTAACAGGGTTCGAGAATTTTTCATAAATTCCTGAACATTAAAGAATACTGAGTGAAGATTGTGATAGGAACAAATTAATTAAGAATGATTATTCTTAGTTAATTTGTCGACTGCAGAGTCTTCGCTAAGGATTATGTATGCAATTGGGAGGGAGTGTTGTTTGAGAGAAAATGAGGAATTATATTTAATATATTATTAAGTCTTTACCATTCCTGAAGCCAGAAGTTGAACGCAAATCGAGCAATAGAGAAAATACGTGCTGTCTGTTCAAACTTGAAATCATGCACGTACAATTGCATCGTTTATATTCGTATATTCTGCACTCACGTCGATTGCCTCTTTGCATGTATTCTTATGTATACGAGCATCCAACGGGACTCAGTGAAAGTGAAACACCGCCGGCCGCACGACTCGTTGCTTTATACTCGTCATTTGTGTATAAATAAAGTCTAATGGGAAACAAGCCAAGAAACGAACTTGGAATTTTTATCTGATTTCTTTGATCAGGAGTAAAAACAAGCAGAAGTATCATTAATTTATCTTTTAAATTACGAATTGTTCAAGGATAGGATAGGAGCTTTCAAGAGAGGAATTTTGCATGATAGGATTTTTGGAAACTACTAAACATGAGAAACAGTCTTAAAATTAATTGTGAAATGTCTTTGGTTGTCAATTCTCTTTTCTCTGATCTTGGAAGACGTCAGAGCAATGATAGTTTTAGAAATGGTGGGCGTGGAGTTTAAGATATCGAATTCACCAACTCGAAATTGCAATTTGACACACGATTCCGAGGGGTTCTGTAGACGGATAAGAAACGTGCTCAGGACTTGTCCTTCTGGGATTATCTTATCTTCAGATATGGTCACCCAACTCGCGAAAATAAAGGGGTCAGTGTCCCCAATTGGCCAGAACATCCCTGGATTAAAACGCTTTGATAAATTAGGCAGTACTTAATTAGGAGTTTAGGAAGTATATTTTAATATTATTTCCAAACCATTTTTCTAAACCATTTTACCAAACTACTTTTCCAATCTCCTTTTCCAAACCATTTTTGCAACATCTTCCTAAATCCCTTTTGCAAACAGACTTTTCAAACCTCGTTTCCACCTCGTTTAAAACGTCAAAACTGATTATTGCTGATAATTTTAAAAAAGCGCAAAACGAAAAATGGAAATGGTAATCAATTCGAACCCCATGATTGAAGAGATGTAAGCAAGGCAGTTCGACATCATATATGCAAGCTAAGGTCGATGAACCATCTTTTTCCCAGCTCGTACCAACTATAGTTGGTACTGCAGGGTTGTTAAATACGAATAAGTCAACTTCTCCTTTTCGTTTTCTGTTCCTTGGCTTCTCGTTAGTGCATTACGTCTGCCATGGTCGCGTAGAAGAAAAGTAGCGAAGTGTAATGTGGTTATAATTAATTTCCGCGTAATTAGCGGACGCCCGGTCGGAGGTGGTTATCTCGGGTGGACGATCGTTACGCAGCCGCTGGCTGCCATAGCTGCTACAATAAAGTACTGCTCCTGTTATTACGGTAAATTAATATACCGACTGGTGGGCAGATACCCAAGCATGCAGAAGTTAGGCTAGGTTATATAGATATCTAACCCTAACCTTACACTCACACCTACAAGTCTCTCGTGACGGGTTGCCAAGCTGTAATTAGATATTGTCAGTCTCGCAAAGGGCAATTTTGATCCGCGCGCCACTCTGTGGCGAGAAAATGTTTCCGTGTTTATGATAATCCCCCTAATGCCAGCTCTATAGCATCAAATAAAATAGTCTTGTTGCTTTTTGCGAGAAATACTGAAGATGTGCCAGTAATCTTTGAATTACAATCATTGCACTTCTTCTCAAAAATATCTTTTTTATTCGAGTTGATAATCAGGTGTTCGAGAGATGCCATTTTTATATCCTCATCGGGTCACGAGACGTGACACCTCCCCCTCGTCATGCCCCTCATTCTGCAGAATATGTTCTCACGCAGGCTCGTCAAAATGTCACCACTTGTAATTTTCTGCGGCGATTAAAAATTTACGTACAAGAAACTTACATTTCCGCAAAGGCTGGACATATAAGAATAGTTGCGGCGTTGCAGGAAGCACCGTGTCGAATACGCGGCGCTGCTGCTTGTCTGTTTTCTCGCCTCGCTCGGAGTAAGTACAACGCCAAGAGCGGCAAACTCACAAGTGAGAAAGATAGATGTTACTGCTGATCATCAGAGAAAACGAGAGAGGAGATGAAAGAGGGTCCACAAAACGAGCACCGCGAATGGAAAAAGAATGGCAGTTAACGTCGAATCGAAAGGCGTGACGGCGATGTTAGCACCGTGTTTTTTTTTTAACTGCACGTACTTCTATTAAACGGGAAGACTGTAGCGAATCCAAGACCTTTCCAACTACGCAAAATTAGTTACAAAGATATATTTAACATGTAAATGAGATTTATTAATTAGATATTAATTTTATTGGTGAAAGATATTGAAATTAGAGAGTGGGTGATTTTTTCGTGAAGCATTACTTAGTCCGGGCACGGTAGTAGCGAAGGGTTTTTCGATGCTTCCGAGAGGCCTGGGTATGTACTCGGAGATCGTGGATAACAGTTATTAGGGACGTTTTTTTTACAATGTTGCGTTCCTCCTTGGCTGGTGTTTGCGCCAACCATCGGGCTGCCCACACCAGTAACCAAGTCGGGAGCGAGTGAACGCAGCCTTCGCATATATCGGAGGACACTCCCCTGGCTCTTGATTATATATAATTATCGGCATTTTAATAACTAATCATTTTCCCTGCACTGCTTCTCCGCAAAACCGGAGGAAGGAGCAGCTTCCGAGATGTACCCGCTACCGTTTCTCCGCCGCTCGGAAATTGGCTGCGAAACTGTTTTTTAAAAGCCGCTAGTCTGGTTTTTTAATAATAAAAACCTTTTTCTTTATTTTTTACCACGTCAAACTCAATTTGGTTCTTAATTTAAATACCTTGGTAAATTAAGAATTATTTGTGTACTTAAAGTTGATCGAGTGCAAGATTGGAAATCACCTTTCGTTGTTCGCCGCCAGGTGGCCGTGATTCACATTTCTCGCAAGTGGTAATATGACACTAACGAATTAAAGTACCTGATAGATGGAATTTTAAATTATTCGTGTATAAGAAGTCTAAATTAAGTAACCCTCGCATTTTCTACCCTTCCGTAGCTTTTCGTTCACGCTTGAGGGCGCGGCCGTCGCATCTCGTAAAACATGAAGATGCCTCGCATAGATTAGCCGCCCTCGTCAACGCGTTTCGCTTCGTCTCAGATAAAGAGAACAAAAAACTTTTTAACAGTGGCAAACATCTTGTCGAAAGGTGTCAAGTCTTGAACGGGGAATACCATATTAAAGTAAAAAAACTAGGTTTTATTTCTTATAATTAACCGTTCTCGGAATATCCGTCTTTCTTCACCAGAAACGGATACTTAATTCAAACTAAAAATTTCTGAAATGCTGCAGATCTTTGTCGCTCTCAGTCGATAGATGGAGATAAACACGCAATCTTCCTTTTCCTTCCCTTTGTGCGCTTCCTTATTCGTGACGATCTCCAAGGTCAAAAATATAGGGAACACGAGTGGTTTACAGCTTTTTGCATACCCCATAATGAGTTATTAAGACTCTTTTAAGTTGGCCGTTTTGCCTGGGTTTTAAAGGGGAGGCTTTTAGGGACAAGGCGAGCGTCGCGTGAGGATGGCCAATCATCTTCCGGAGACTTTTTGGTTAAAAGTATCTATATGCCCAATTTTTGAATTACTTGCGGTCTTGGTACCTCTACTCAAAAGAATTAACATAAACAACATTTTTGTCCTAAGCTAAAAATAAAAGTGCTGATATTTTTCAAGAAAAATAAAAGACCATTCCGGAGAGATTAGGGGTTTTTTGATGGTTCATTGATAAAGAGAAGTGGCTAAGCTTTACGAAGCAAAAGCGGTAATGGTTAGAAGACGAGCATTGCTTATACCGAAAAGGAAGGAGCTGGCTAACGGCGACAGGGGGTCGTATAAACGTGGCGGTGAAGCTAACTCAAGCGAAGTGAAGGAGGGACTCGAAGCTTCCTACGGGAATAGGAAGACCAATACCCCGTGCTTCCTGGCATGGATGCATAAATCTCCAGTCCAGAATGCTCTGCTCCTAAGTTACGTGAGATGTCCTGCTGCCTCGGATATTACGTAATAGCGCCGGTATCTATGCCCTCAGTCAAAACAGTTTTCTCCATTCCATCGACTTCTCTTTCTACAACCTCTTTCCTATAGTATACGATCTCGGATCCTTAAGGAAATATATTCAATATTGATCGAATGGCGACTCGTACTTATTTCTCACTTCTCACTTTTCATTCACTTCATTTCTCACTGCACTTCTATTTCAAGGATTTTCATCTAATTTCAGCTTTTGAAAGTGCTTAAATTCTTTCCCAGATCAGGACCATACTAAAACTAGGGAAAACTGTCCAAAAAGTGAGAAAGGATAAACCCTAGAATTCCGAAAGAAGTCTTGTAAGAAGAGGCAAGAGTTAAGTGCCTGTTTGTAGCCGTTCTCGCATATGCAAAGTGAGGTGGGTGATAGTAGACACGGGATCGGGCAGAAGCATATCGGAGGGTGTAGAGGTAAATGTAATCAGTAAGCCATTTTCCAGACGATGAGGCGCGAAGCCCTGCTCTGCCTCTTAGCGTGGGTAATCCCTGCCTTACCAACCAAGCGACCATGGGAAGCCACTCACAGGTGCAAGCCTGGGAGCTCGGGGCTTCCTAGATTCCATATTTAATACACGTGGATCCTATCAAAGTCTAGTGACCGGACATTCAACCAGAGTCAATAAAAAAGACTTCTTTAGTGAATTATCGACAATTAATATTGATTCTGATGGAAGAATAAAAAAAGGATTAAGAGCAATAACAGATTAACAAGATCGTCTTTCCGAAAGAAAAAACAACTTGAAGGCCTATCAAGTCGCTCGTGAGTGTCTCGCGTCGTAAAATCGTAACGGGTGTGTATCCAGAGTCAGGAGAAATGGCTAATGATTATTTCTACGAGGCTTTAATTAATAGGATGAAGAAGGCAGCGATACCGACGCGAAATAGCCGACAAGCTCGTAAACCACGTGGGTTTCCGTGACCGACGAGTCATGTGGTTTGTATTCTGAATTCGCGTAACACGGCCGAGTAGAGAGTTGTAAAGAACCGCTGTACTTAACCGTTGTAAACGTGTAAAAGTTGTATCGAGCCCGCCCGCGTGTATCAATCAACGGCGCATGAAGCGGAGAAATAAAAACGAGAATAAAAAGTGTTTGTACTCAATGAGTAATGAGACAACGAGCAGGAAAATTCTCCACCGAAAGGGGTGTCGTAGGTGGATGATAATTGCAGACGCGTCAAGAATAAACGCTGAACTTGACTGCGTACTGGAAATGTGTCGTGAGTTATCCATGTCACGGACGCCACTTGGTTCACGAGTTTAAATAATGTCGAGAATGTTGTCTGCACTCTGCTGGCTTTACTGCTGTTCATTAAGAGAACTGACTGCAAATTGCAATATTCATTGTTCAGAAAAATGTACCGGGAAAAATTCATCCGGAATTGAAAGTGGGTAGAATCTTCTGGGGTTGAATTGATAGAAGATTTGTAAATTAATTCCATAAACATCTCAATATGTCAGTATCATCCAACCTCATAATTACTCGCATCGAATTGATGAAACTCTTAGCCAGTATGTTCAGAATAAAAGCAAGATTCAGAAGCAAAAATAGAAAACACGTGGACTGCTAATTTAAAAACTTTTCCTTCTTATTTGATGTTCTTCGACATACCTGATACTAAACATAACTTGTGTGAGTCTTCACGGAAACTGGTTTCTATCTTAATGAATAAAACTCGATCAGGAATGTACTTGACGAATCCAGATAAGTAAGAATGTAATTAAATATTATGGAAGGTGGTATGTTCCTGTCTGTATCGTAAACTTTAAGTATTCATCATTATTCATTAGGTCTCCTTATCGATACTATCGTGATTGTCAGTTGGTTTGATTCCTTAGCCCATTCAGTCTGACTGATGATCGCGATTAACACATGCGGATCCCTTGCGATTGCTTCTGGTGTTCCAGTTCGAGATACAGATTTATCTTCGACAGGATCTTCAAATCTGAGTTCCAAATCAGAGCCCTTCACCTGGAATCGCAAAACTTCCCAAGGGAGTTTGGCGTCGACGGACTCAATGGACATTAGTCTGATTTAAGCAGACGTTATTCGGTCATTGAGTGAGCGTTGCCACGTAATTAGTGCAGGCGTAATTTGGTGCGTGACGGCGCAACGACACTGTTATGTGACTTGAGACCGAACCGGATCGACTATATCGTCGACAAAACCGGTGCAACCTGGTGCACGGGCTCGGGACCAGGTCTCTGTTTTCTTCCCTTCGCGATGGTGTCACCTTGCCGAAAAGAAAGAAAAAGTTAGCAGCTCTAATTTTGTGGGATTTTAGAATATTTTACTGAAGTTCAAGGACTTTTAGAGAATTCTTGAGATTCAAAACAAATTTTAAACTTTTCAATTTGAATTTAAAAGTATTTCGATGAATCAATAGGATTCTATCAATCCTACCAAGGATTTGATAGGAATGTCGAAGGGTTTCGCAGGATTTCAAAATACTTCGGTATGACTCTTATTTGCATAAAATTTGAAAAGTTGGATTCCATTATATTGTCAGTGGAAAGACTTTCCAAATCTCAAATTCAACCCTGGATTAAAAGCTTCCTCTTTTTATAAAAAAAATAACTTTGCTTAATAATTTACTTCGTGTCCTCACTATGTGGAATATTTTCAACAACGTTCGTTCCAAATGCATATAACCCCGAATTTTGTGGATATCACACTCCCTGCCCCTGGCAAACTCGTCGCTCTTCATTGTGCATACCGAGCACAGTTTGTACATTGTCTGCAACTCGCACAAACAAGCAATCCTCTGCAAAATACGTCTATATGTGTGCAGAAGGGCGAGCAACGCGTAATGGTCACCCGTAAAATATTTATCGCGGAAATTAGTCGCACGATGATGTATGCTCGCGTTCGTTTGCGAAGCGCGTCGCGGTATCGTTTCGGCGGATGTGCATGCAGCT
Organism: Synergus umbraculus; assembly: GCA_900474325.1. Lineage (NCBI taxonomy): Eukaryota > Metazoa > Arthropoda > Insecta > Hymenoptera > Cynipidae > Synergus > Synergus umbraculus. The sequence continues at coordinate 79,701 of UCOK01006532.1, read as the reverse complement.
GCCATTGTATGTTTTTGAACTCGCGGTCGGCACCCCTTCCGCTTCCCTCTCATCGAATTCGAAATATTTTAATTTGTGAGAGAAAATGTAAATTATCATTTTGTCTTTCTAAAATCATGTTCTTTCTCTTTTTATAAATCACGTATAACTAAATATTTACTTTTTTCTGTTGCAGGTAAGTCATCATTTCACTCACCGGATCCGAAGTTAATGGCATCAAACGGTGAGTAATCGTACTAAATTTATTTTTAATTTTTTTTCGGTAAATAATCTCTAGGTCGAGACTCCTTTGCAATTGAATCGACGGTTGAAAAGGTCTTATATTTCTTTTCATAATATATTTCTTTTTTAAAGACTTGTGATCGGGGCAATAAAAATTTTGAGAATCGATGGAGCAGGTCAACCAGGTGGTTGCTAATCGGTCGTGGTGGGTGGTTGTCGCAGAAACGAGAAATACGAGACCATTACAGACCCTACTGTGACGAGAAAATAAAAAGATTCGACTGCTTAGGAAATATAATCGCAGGTCACGCGACCCGGACATTACAAGTTACATTCCATCGACTTCGTTGTCGACCTGCTTCTATCTATATAATTTGGTTTACTATAAACTCAGACTTCTAGTTTGAACAAGCTCGTGCTTAAAATTTGATCATTTTTTCAAGATATCTTTATTACTCCATGATTGGATGTTTTCATCAAGGATTATAATGAAGAGATTTATAAATTAGAGATCGTGATTGTTTTCTTGTCCAATATGAAAGAGCCGAAGGACCAGCACGTTTTCTGAGGTAGCCGCCCTTTGCTATTACATGCTATTTAGTCGTAGTGGCCTCTATACACCGCGTTTCATTATTTTTACGACTCTGCCAAAGCCAAACGCTTAAGAGCTCTCTGTTCCAATTCTCCCTTTCTATAGCTATACCTCGTCTTTTGATGGTTCTCAACACGTAAAAAATCTTTTCTTCCGATTGTCGCATTGCTTTTATATATAAAAATCTGTGGAATAGGGTTGAGACACCGGTCAGAGTTATTAGCTAATTTAGGGGAAAAGGAAGATCCAATCTTTTCCATTGTGTCCGAGTCTACATTTAGCCCTAAATATCTCAGTACCAAGTCGTTCGAAAAACTTTTATTTCATTATATCGACGATTTCATTCATTATTTCGCAGATTAGAATTTTTTGAAACTTTTAATTATTTTTCACTCTGGGAAGGTGGGAAATAAGGGAGGAAAAAGGTTGGAAAATAGGTTGGAAAAGTGGGTCAGAAAAGGGTTTAGGAAAAGGGGGTTGGTGGAGGGATTTGGAAAAGAGAATTAGAAATGGAAGGTGGAAAAGTTATCCCAAAAATGATTTTATGGAACTGGTTAGGAAAATGATCTTGGAAAAGTGATTTGGAAAATTAGATACGAAAAGTAGGTGGAAAGATTAGGTTGGAAAAGGTGTCTAGAAAAGTGGGTCGAAAAATAGGTAAAGGGATCAAGAAAAAGAAGTTAGAAACTAAAATAAAAACGTTAATAATTAAATAAAAGAAAATTCATCAATTTCTACGCACGATTTTTAGCGTTGGAGAAACGGAAGAAGTCCTCAAGACGGTGACTGATGTCTCAAAAAAGTGGTAGGTTAGTCAAAAGTAGTGAAGGCGTGGGTGAGAATTGTGCACAGGAATACAATTTGAATAAGTAAGCGAGGACCGGCCGCGGTGGTTAGTAAAGTCACGAGGGACATTCAACTTCCTAACTGTTTGACGCTCATCCACTCGGCTGGAAACGACATTACCATCGAGAAGTGCCAGAAGTTAACGCAGCGTGTCATTTCGATGTCTCTTTAACCGGCCTTCCCTCCGCCTCCTCTTAAGGCGAATATAATATCGCAAACCATGCGGAAAAGCGCCCACCGGATTACGTCATTCTACCCGACAAGTATTGTTTCAATTACAAACCCTGCCCTAGGATAAGTCAACCGCAACTTGAAAGAGCTGACAAAATCAAGCAGCTCCCCGTCATTGGATTATATTTCTGAATAATTAAATAGATTCAATGAAAAGACACAGTGTTGTAAATTCGACGAGTGAATATCCTGTCAGACTTTCAAAATAGCTGCTGATTTTGATTTCTGATTCCAAAGGACAACTTCATCCTTACCGAACTTGGATTAATCCAAAGTGTAAACTGGTTGTGCTCGGGAAAGCTCTTCTGCACTCCAATGCGAGGACTCTGCCTATAGAGGATTTATATTTAATTAAATTTCTAAATTCATTTAAAAAAAAGAAATTTAGACCATCCAAAAAATCTCAAGATATGCAAATCTCACTTTCTTTGAAAATGAAACCTATCATCAAAGTAAAGTGTAGAAATGTACATCGAAGTCTCTAGTAGGCGTCTGGAAGTAAGTTTGGGGTTGAAAGTCGTCGCGAAGAGGAATGGGAAGGGGTTGGTCGTTGGGTGCAATGACGTAGCGCAGTAGTAGAGGAGTTGGTGGCGCTGGGTTTCCACGAGCGTATCGATTCCTGGAAGCGAGGCAAGGAAACCAACCCCGTACCAGCGACGGCCGCTCTCTCTCTCTCTCTCTCTCCCCCAACCATGCTTGCCCCCGAGGCACCGCACGCAGCACCAACGGCAGCACCCCCCCCGCCCCAAACTGTAACGCCCCAACCCGTCTCTTCCTGTACTCAACCCCCTCAACCACCCCCTTCAGGCCAACTTTGCAGATATGAATTAACAGAGTTAGGAAGCTTGTGCGGTGGGGGTAGTGGGGCTGAGGGGACCCAGAGCCGAGTTATGTGGCTTAATGATTCAAAAATATTTCGGAAGTCTAACGGTCCCATTGAAGTGAAATCTAAGAGGAGGGATAATACCATTTTTGATGCAGATAGGTAGAGAAACAGATTTAAAAAATCGCACCTGACAGTTTTTCTTCTTCACTCTAGAAAGTTGGGATTAAATAATTTTTAGAAGGGGTTGAGTAGTAACGATAGTAACGATCATCCTGGCAAGCTTGGTGCAGCAGTAGGTTAGTGCAGTCACGCCGGTGCATTGGGAGTATCGGACTGAAGAAGGGGCGGCAATACAAGAGGCGGGGGTGGGGTTGAGGAGAGTGAGGGGTAGCGGTGAAGGGCATGGGGTATTAAATCATAGAGCCGAGCGCCTGCCGCCGGTTTACTGCCGGATAAAACGCAGTGACTGTTATGTTATGGACCACCTGTATGCCGCGACCCTGAACTCGAGCCGACTGAAATCTATATAGGGCAGAAAACAGCCCCCGCTCCTTGCACGCCAGGGACCCCCAGTCGCGAATCTGTCTCGTCTTCCTCTTCCGGTACAAGAACTCAAGTCACACCTATCTCAATTTTGGAACCTTTTTAAATTGAGATAAAGTCAAATTTCCTATTCAGATTAAAGAGGGGATGAGGTGGGACCCCTGGAATAGAGTTAGAGGGGTGACCCTTGAAATAGGGGAGGAAGTGTGACTCTTATAAGAAGAGTGTCTTAAATAGGGGCTTGATAATAGGAAAGGGGTGTGACCTTTCTAAGGCGTGTGACTAGAATATAGGATTGATGGGTATGAGGGGTATGGCCCTGTTAATATGAGAGATTTGAATAGAGGCTTGATAATGGCGAGGGGTGTGACTTTATTAAGATATTTTTAATTCAAAGGGGTTATGACGTTATGAGGAGGTACCAAATCTACTAATTTAAGGAGAGCCCAAAAGTTGTTGTATTTTGTTTAAAATATTAGAAAGGGAAAGGGAATGAGGATGTTCGCTCTATCGACCTTGGTAGTGAGTTTTCAGTTTCATAGATGGTTATCCTCGATTATATTATAAATATACATGTATTATGTCCCTCGGTTGGACGCACACAAGCGACTTATATTTATGCGTTTAAGTACGTATGTATTATATATCGGCGGTACCATATCTGCCTTTGTACACCAAGTGGAGTCGCGACTGCTTATCTCGACCGCTGTTACATTGTCGGGCATTAATACAATAAAGACATTCTCAATGGGAATTAATCAGATATCTACCGTACCTCAAGCCTTACCTGAGTCTACCCCTCATTTTCCCCCTTACCCTTTTCCTTTCCCATTCTCTCCCAACCCTTCGAAGCCGGCAGCCCGTGACGGTAAGGCTCGCTTTTATTTCTTGCGAGTTGCTAACCGCACCGAGGCAAATGGAGATATTACGCGGCGAATTGAATGCATTGAAATACTCCTCGCTCGTGACTGAATGCCCTGGGATTGGTGGAAGCGATAAGGTCTAGAGGGATAAGGTGAGCAATGATTATCAGCGATATAAAGATGCTTTTTTCCTTTTGTTTTAAGGATATTTTTAAATGTCAGGGTGAAGTAAGTTCGAAAAGTTTCTAAAGAGTTTAGAGTTTGAAACAGTTTTAACTGCTGTTGTTGGAAATGAACAGTTTAAAGAGTATACATTTGAAAGAAAAAGTGAAAGATATTGATGAATCACGCGACCAGGTCACGATTTCGTGATTCGATCGAGTTTCGCTTGTCGTTCCCCAATACTCAACTTGTATGGCAACAAATGCCTCTGACAGTTATCCTCTTCTATGGAACTTGTCATTCCCTCGTCCCTGATCCACCCCCGAAGCGTTCCGGTGGTATCAACCCCTGAAAACGGTCATAAACATATCGAACTTTCACTCTCTCTATCTCTTTCTCTCTGGAGAACCTGCTTTTGCCTCTCCTTCGTGCCGACCTGCCTCAACCGAAACGTTAGGCGAAACTGCGCCGTAAATAACTTCTTAAGTGTACCATCGCCGCTGTCGACCCTCGCTCGTTGCCATTTACTAACCAGCAACCCTTAAACCACAATGTTAAGGTTAAAACTAATAGATACATCTTCCAGAAATGAAAAACAGAATGAAAACCTCAGTTTTGAGACGAACTAATAGCTACTGGTTATCATAGAAATATATTTTACTTTTTGATCTTAATCTCTTTATTTTTGCTGATTCTTAATCTTTTTTTTTTATTCTTTAATTAACCCAAGTTGCGAGGAATTATGAAAGAAGACGAGTAAAAATAGGAAAAGAAGGGTGGAATCGTTTCTTTGGAGGGCGTCGGCGATAAGAGTGACGTAGGGCGTCGCGGCGTCCGTCAACCTCGAGCGGGGGTTGGTTCTAACGGGGTTGGTGGCACGATTTCGCTGGCGCGTCGGAGACGTTTCTCCTTATCCCTCTTTCCGGAATGAAAAGAGACAGCCGCAGGGTCAAGGAACAGCGCAGTCGCGAATTTCACCCCCCGCAGACTCCAAACAGAGGCAACCCCCCCTCGTGAATGGCGACCCTCACAAACCAATCGTATTCCCGTTTTCATCCCTCTTTCAGCCTTTTCCCTCCACCATCCTTCTCACTCCAAACTGCGTGCGCGCCTCGTTACAAACGCTCTCGCTGGTCCTTTTCTTCCTGAATTACTGTGGCTGGATCGCATATAAGGACGAGGACTTGGAATTAGATGGTGGTCATGTCGATAACGATAATATTTTTCAGAGAGTTGTTGACGTCCGATTATCTCGGATTTGGTAATCCCGGTTTTATAGTTTCTCGATCTTGATTCAAAAGCCTATTTCAGCCGAAATTCTTCTATATTTCTTCTCTCGACATTCATCATGATATCTCTACAAAAGACGGATTAAAAAGTATAAAAAAGATATTTTTATATTAAACACATTCAAGTGTATTATTTAATCGCATTTAAAGTTATGCGTCTGGGTGCGACATTGTCGTACAGTAGATTCCAGATAACACCTCATGAATGCGAATCAATGTTTTTTAATTTGACATTTTTTTTTAGCAAACTACATCTCGTAAATGCAATCCAATGTAATCCAATACTTTAGTAAATACTTATTTTCTGTTTCGTATTTAATCGCATTCAGTAGCATTGAATCGAAATCGAACTCTCGCATTAACACGCATTGAACGCAGAATTTATAACATTCGCATTCAACATTTAGAGGTAATATACTATCGCAATGTAATTTTTTGTACTATCGCACAAAAAAATGATGAAAATCTAATATTGACTTCTGTTCCGATGCAGTTCCAATGTAGAAGTAATGCTTTTTGATTTAACGTTTTTCCGGGATTGATTTGATGGATGGAATTAGAGTTCTTTGGGATTATAAATGATAAAGAAAGTTAACGATGCGATCATCTGCAATGTATCTCAGAAAAATAAATCAATGAAGTATAAAGAGGCATTTATTAGGATTTGAATGAGATGAATTTCATGGAATGCTTTATCTGGGTGAAAGTCAGGGCCGACGAGTATACCGATGTCGGAAGGGGATATCTGGTTCGTGCTCGGTCGTCGCCTAATGGAAACGTCGCTGCATCGCTTACCATATTTTGGATCTTGATCGACGTGATCGAGCCGGTCAGCAGGTACGATTTGCAATTATTGTCGGCGCTTTATCGGCCTCCACCTGTCGCTCTCTCACTGATAGATTCGTCGTGCGACTTAACGTACAGATGCGTATAGGGGCTGTATAGACGCGTTTCCAAATGTGTGACATATATACGAATATCTCCATATATAATATAATGTCTATAAATAGATATAAACACGTGCCAACACACTTCGTTTATCGATTTCATTCCTGAAAGAGATTAATTGAAAATTTACCAAAATCATTTCAATCTAACGCTGATTCGATCGGTTTATTTTTTAGGAAAGCGTCATTTTCTGCACGACTGAAAGTGGAAGAGGTCGCTTTTGTTAGAAACGCAATTTCTGCCTGGCCACTCGGCTCGAATCGATCTTGTCGATGGTCTCGCTCTCTCAAATACACTTTTCTTGCACACTTCTCACACTATCCTTGCACTTAACGTTATATATCCGCGAGAGAGACGTGAAAGGGTATGTATGCGCTTTACACAGCCACAGAGACTTATATATATAATAAAAGTAAGTACATCGGACGAATATCGGAATCGGAGCTTCCGGGTGAGAAATAAAGAAAACGGAATGGGACAAAACAGCTGACGCCATGGCTGCCGCCAACGTTTCCGCCCTTTCTTTTCTATTTCTCTTTTCTTTTTACGTCCCCCACCCGCTTCGGTCTCAACCCCCCCCCCCAACCCGACCCCCATCCACCCCCTGTCGGTTTCGCCCCGAGGGATTTAAAAACAATTCGGTAAATTGCATCCTGGTCGGAACGAGCTGAGAATGCACTCCGCCGCAATATTGCGCTACAAAGCAGAAATACGTACGACTTTCTTCAGTAAATAGTCGAGATGGAGAGGATTAAGGTAAAGGGAAAGAACTTTTCGTTTTCACAAAAATTGTCTGTTTAATCAAGAATCGGATACCTCTCTTCGTTTTTATTTCTCGCTTTTATTATTGCCGCTGAAAATACATAAACAAATTGTGAAAACAGCTAAAAAAACAGAAAATAAATTGTCCCGAGGAAAATGTGTCACGCCCTCACAGATGTTACTGTTTCCGCTGGAAAATGTAGGATATTTACGGCTCCGGAAATAGAAATAGAATCACTAGCGCAACTATTTTCTATTCTAAGCGAATATTATTGAACGAGTGTTGGACAACACTATGTTTTCTCGTTCGATCGACGATCGAGTTTACTTTCCTCTACAGTTTTGCAAATAACGCACGCCCGGTTGTTAGTCTAGCTACTTCCGGTACTCACGACCCCACCTATATATTCCCTGCCATCGATTTTCATCCGACAAAGCTTAAAAAAAAAAGCAAAAAAATGAATTCCCAACACAATTCAGAGAAAGTATATTCTATTCAGTTGCTTGCTTCACTTCTTTTTGATGCACCTTTGCAATTGTTAGAGAATCTATTAATTAGGTAGACATAAAAAATGGCGAATGTGCATGTGATTGCAAAAGCGGCCAGCCTTTGAGTCTCGCGTTTTAACGGCCCGTGCATAAATTAATCCAGAAGCTCGATATCGTTTGATTCGCCGACGCTGCCATGTTCTTCAGTGCATATGGTTCACTCCACATTTTTCTCCCTTTTATGCCGCTACCTTTTCTTTTGCCCCACCTCTTTAGCGCACCGCTCTATGCACCTTACGCCCTCAGCCACCTTGGTGCACACTTTTTATGGTCCGATGCTAGTATTAATTTCCTTTGACGATACTGACAGCCGAGTGGCACCGGCCTAAGTGAACTTCTATGTATTCAATTCAGTCAATCATTGTAGTTTATGACAGTATAATTTCAGGGCGTCACTTGCAATTATAACTGTAATTGAAGTCTCCAAACCCTACATTAAAAGTTTACGTCCACTGTCATTAACTAAATACGAATTAGTGAATGCGAACTCATCCATCCGGAAAAGTTCACATTACATTAATTACATCTGAAAATCCTAGATCAGGAAAAGAGAATTTAATTCTTCATTTCTTTTTCTCTCATTATTTTCTTTCTCTATCGCCTTTTTCTCATTCTCTCTTACTCTTAGAGTCCTTTCTCTTTTCTTAACGGATCAATAAACCTAGCGAAGCCGGTACACCGCTCTAAATGTAATTGTTGTTCGATTTCTTGTGTCTTAATTGCATCCCCGGCGCTTAACGACGTAATTACAGGACAAAAACGGCCGCTCAGTGCACTACGCGAGCCTGCCACTCTCTCTCTTTGCCTTCTTTTCTTCCCTGTTATTCCTATTTCGCTTCTTCTTACTCTTTTCCTTTTATTCTCTGCGCCACCTCGACGCGAATTTCCAGCATGAGTGCACCGTATGGATGTAGAATAAAATGCGGAGCTCCTCCTCGAGAAGGCAGAAAAAGGCTTGTAGTGACGTCGGTTCAGGAATTGCCCACCATATGGCGCTGTCGACCATTCAGCGTCCGTTTAAGAGCGATGACGACAGTTGGCAGCACTGCTAAGGCTGATAGAGGCTTCAGAATGGCAAGAGTGAGAAAATCGCGGTGAAAATGCTGATTAGATCCCAGTTATATTATAATTTTATTATCGGATTATAAATAATAACCAGAAATCGTACTTTTAAAGTTGTTGAGGTCGGTAGTGACCTATTGAAAAAAAAATGATTACAAAATAAAACTCAATGATTTTTGGATGCAAAACTCATCCAGCGGATTTCACCGAAATTAATGCGTCCGCCCGCGGACGTAAAAATGTAATTAATCGAGCATAATCGTGTTTTATACATTTTTATGGACAATTTGTAATCGATATCCCGAAGCTGTTTACGCAAATCGATTATCGTTTTCCTGACTCCACCCTCATTCCCATTTCCCTCTTTCTCTGTGTCTCTTTTTCCCTCGTATGTTTTCGCTCTCATTCACTTTGAAATATAAACAGTGCATTTGCATGTTTTCCAGATTTAATTAGCTCTGATGCGATTATTAATTGGTGAAGCAAATTCAGACAAAAAAGAGAGGGCGAGGGAAAGGCGAACGAGTTGGATCGCTGATACGAATTTAGCCTCTATTTACGATAAATTTTCGTTCACAAATAACGAACTGATATCGTTCGGCTGAATTTTAACGAGAATGCAAAACGATCGCGCGAAAATATGGCGACGTGCTTCCCGTAAAGATATCGTAATTGACGATGCAAATTCGAAATTCACTCTCATTTGTTATTTTCTTTTATTTATTTATTTTTTGAAGAATCGAAGATACTTTGCAGACTTTTAACATGTATAATTAGTATGCAGTAGATAAAGTAAATTATAGTCAGACAGTTCTTCTTAAGTTTCTGAATAAAGATTTGATTAAATGGTAAATCATGTTCTGCAGTAAATTCTGAAGTCGGGTTTGTTTTGGAAGAAGGTAATTTGAGCCAAACGTGGGTCAATCTACCCGCGAGGCCGCCGATAGTTTATCATCGTTTAGACCTCGACCTGCCGCAACATTTTAAATCTTTCCTATATTGCGAACGCGTCGTGGTTAACACATGCTTAGCACGCCAATCCCACACACTTCTAATACTAATATTCACGAGTGAGTACCCGCATTAAATAAAAAAGAAATCGCTCAATCTCTATTGTGTGCTCGAGACATATCGCTGCGAGTAACTCCAATTACGCGATTTAATCTGTCTTGAATAATTTGTCGATAGTTGGATTTCAAAAGCCTGAATGCTTGATTTATGAGATATCGGATTTTACTTCACTCGGTGCTTTGATTTTATAAACGATTGTGGGACATAATACGGACGCAAGATTTATTAAAATATTATTTTCTAGTATTAATAAATGTATAATACAACTGTAAAATTAGCGCTTATTAATTATTAAAATCAGCTTCCTCAATAATAGTAATAATATATCAACAATTAATTTCCGTTTAAATCATCCAGCAGCGCACAATGTTGAGCTTTAGGGGAGAACTAACGATTTCCGCAGGTGATAATTAATAACTTGATTATACTGAATGCAAATCCGCTAATTAAAGAATATTTCTAATTAACTAATTATTAACCGGAATCGTGCCATTTTTCAAAAGTTATCGCTCGCGCCCATCGGCGCTCGTCGTTGTGAAAAAGGGAATCGGTGAAAAAAAGGTTAGAAAGTTGAATCTGCGGGGAATTTCGAGGACAATAATTAGCAGGGAATCACGAAGAGCGCAATGGCCGATGAGCATGTGGAATTGTCGAGTACAGGGAGAGAGAACGATCGACGAGAATTTGCGGAAAGTGCGGCTCTGCTCGCTGGTACGGAAAGGGTAATTCGGAGAACGTGGTCCCGGGGTCTCTGGGGTCGCAGGTTGTAGGCAGTTTGCCAGAAAGAGAAGAACGTCGCTTCGCTACACGTCCTCGTTTCAGGGAAGGCTGGGTTGAGCAGAGACGATTCGACATTGTAGCGCTAATTAAACCGCGCGTTGCGCGTGTCACGAGTCACGACATAGTGATGTCACTGCTTTGATTTCTATCCTCTCTTTCTTTTAAAAGTATTAAAAGCACCGAGGATTTGGAGAGAAAAAACTGATGAATTTGACAAGGGAACGTTTCCGGGAATTGTAAAGTACAAGTATAAATACTATAAATTTTGTGACGTCCGGTCAGAGGGAGAAAAGTGTTAATTGTCGAATTTACGTTTTATAGAGGAAGTTTGGCACGACGAGCGGCCCAAGTTTCGCTCACAGCTGTCGCCTTTGAATTACAAGTTAGCACCTAATGCCTGTTCAGATCTTATCTCGCGTGGCGCGTTTCCATTACGCTCGCCTTTGCGGCCGTTAACGCACTTTACTGACCTAATCGCAGCTTAAGCGCGAAAAAAGCACCTTTACTGTATGCTCGCCTATCGCAAATGATTTACTTTTATTGCGCCCCAAGTTTCGCGATGAATACTCACGCGAAATTGCAACTATGTAGCCTTAATTTTCTCCAAGATGATTAAGCGTATTTCGTGTAATCGATGTAGCTAATTATGAGTTTCAATATGATGCGTTTTTTCGCGGGCTTTCATTACGTTTGTCACTGAAGCGTAATAATAAAGATCGTGCTTGGGAGTATACGATGTAATCTCTGGCTGAGGAAGCAAGACTCGAATATCGCATCCCTGCTGCTTATAATTAATATTATGTGCCACGTTCAGTGAGTCGTCTGTTTACTCGACAGGTAGGACGTTCCTGCTGGTAGCGCAAACTGCAACACGTTCGCCTATCGAATTTCCAACCGTCCGATCTGCAAATTGCATCATGGATTTTAATCGCTTAATGTTGATGTCTGTGGTCACGTTTCCGTAATGCTCTATGAGCAAAGCAGGCATAATTGAAAACCGTTTCGAATCCAAAGTGGTTTAAAATCTTGATAGAAAAAAAGTTGATATTCTGTTAAAGAATTTTAAGTTTAGCTGGCCATGAAAAATGAACAATTCAAAATTACAGCTAAAGGACAGATAATACGATAAAATTTTCGTAAGAAAAATTGTTTATTTTATAAAGCTGTACAAGATTGCCTGTAAACATTTCTTGATAGGAAATTACGGAAATTTTAAATTTAAATTTATCGTCCAATAAATGATACTTTAGTACTTTTAAATGGTTCCAAATATTGCAACATGATAATCCCTAGATATTCTGAAAATTATATTTCGCCACTTGGTGATGTTGAAACGTTATTAAGATTCTGCACCGGAGAGAGTCCGAGAGAAATAGAAAGATAGAGAAAGAGAACGGATGGTAAGATAGGATAGGATAAAATAGGATAAAATAGGACAGGTTAAGACAGAATAGGATAGGAAACCAGAGGAGAGGATATGATAGGAAACGACGAAGAAGGAAGGGTTCATATACATAGAGACAGAGGCAGAAGGAGAGCAGGTGCAAACTTGGCCTGTCAGGAAGTCGCTTACAGCTCGAGGACAAAAGCTTCCCTAGGGACTCGTGTGCTCCCGATTCGTGGAAGGAGGAAAGTTGAAGAAGGGGAGAGCGAAATGGTCTAGATGGAAGAAAGTGGAGGAGGAAGAGACCTAGGAGGGTGAAGAAGAGGGTGGTACGAGCCTAACTGTGAAATAACAGGGTTGCTCCGCACCTCCACCTACACCAAAAGAGGATGCGAGCTCATACGTCACTTCCTTAGAGTGAGGGTTGCAGGCCCGAGGGTGAAAAGCAGGTTATATTGATTTATTTATACCGAGCAGCCAACTTTGCTCTGATGGGGTTATTGAGAAAATACCTTTAAGGTACAAGTGTTTAGGTAATTTAGGAAATTAGTAAGATGCCCTTTCGAATATTACATTATCAATCATGAATGCAATATTCTCTGTAATATTCTCCTCTATATTATGATGCACTACTATAGTTAAGTATACCGAGGTGGATGTCGACCTGAGAGGTGTAGCGATTTTCCGAGGGCAAAATCGCATTCCTTCCCCTTGAACGAGAATGCCGGCGTCTTTCGCGCGACAGGCTCAGAAGCGAATAAACAGTATATCAGGATTATTCAAACTCATTTGCCTCCTCGCGCCATGCCCATTTACGCCGTCCACGAAGGAAGATTCTGCTACGGCAAGAGCTATTCCAAAGTCGGAGACGGTGTAGGGTACCTGTGGAATATATCCTGGAGGAGGAGCGGACGGGAGAGATTTATAGCCGCTAGGAGACAGGGTGTAATCATACGCATCACCCCATCAACCCTGTAACTCTGATTTACCGTGGGAATTTTAAAAGTCGTTTCGAATTCCCCGCGTTGTAGGGGAATTCCTTATGCGAAACTCAACTTACATCTTTTTTCGCTCCACGTTGACACTATCTGAGAAAACACTGTTTATATTTTACTGTTGAGGTGTATTTGAAGCTTGTATGATAGTCACTTTCATTGTCACTGAAATTGAGATTGACATTGACATTGATAACTTTATACGAAAATGAATACCTTGTTAAGTTCCCGTTCCCGGACAGGCGATTTATCATTCGGAATCGAATGACTCTAATTTTAGGCGATAGGGACACGCCGTCGACAAACTATTATCATTAGTATAATTACGGTGATCCCGAGTTCTCTATTATTTCCGGATAGCGGGTGTTTACCTTTTGAAAGCCCTAACCACAAATTGCATAGTGAAACAGCTTTGAAAGGCTCGGTCGCTTCGAGGCGCAATCTCCACAACTTAAGTGACGGGTCGAACCATTCGCGTATAAATCGTTCACGATTTTCGAAAAGGACAAATTCTGGGACGTGAATTATGATTTTTTAGTAGCGAAATTGATCGTTGGGTAAATATTCTATTATTTGTTGACTGCATGATTCATTTTATCAAAATCTCTTGAGTATTTTTCTCCTTGAGGATACAATTTTCTTGTCAGGGTTTCTGTGTGTACAGATAAGACCATAGAGAGAAAGAGAGGAAGTTTCTGGTGATTTCTCATCCCTTTTACTCTCGGAAACACTCCCCCTACCATCTCGTGTGAAATTACTTCGCTCGGTAGCTTACTCTGATCCCCCGGCGCACCCTTTCGGTATACAGTCTATCCTCATTCGGACGGGATCTCCTTGGAAATAAAGTAGGTGCCTTTCCTATTTTCATATCCGGAAAATTGCTATACTTTGCTGCGGGCTGAATGAGGAGTCACATGCTGATCTTTATCGGTTTATTGCCTTCCTAAATATAAAAAGGAAATAGCTTTCTTATGAGAAAGAAATTCATGGTTTAGTTTAGTTTAGTTAAAAAGATTCTCAAGTACGAATATAAATAAGTACTCACCCTGATTAAATCACCTGTCTTATTACATTTTTTTTTCTTGTGAAAACATCAAGACTTTTTGTAAACGATAACACCTGAAAAGCAAGAATATAACTTTTTTTTTTACCAGAAAACGTTATCTGATGAATGTTTACGTCATTTCTCTTATATTGATGAGACATGTGATGCTCACTTTTACATGTATGTGCAATGTGCATTGAGCACAGATATAATGAGACGGCTAACCATCGTACTTATTACGCGCGTTTAACCAATTAACATAATTGCATGATTATTTTGCTGTGTACTTGCGTATTCCAGACAAGTGATGTACAGATAAAATCTCCGGAACGTCTAAAGGACGAATTACCTTTTCTGGCATTTTCCTTCTCATCTTCTATTGCCTTTTTTTTTTCTTCAGATTTTAAATTGCCTCTGCAGTTTAAGCTTTTAATGCCTCTAGCTTCTTTTACCGTTATCATATTTTATGGAAGTTTTCTAATGGAAAAGGCGGTTAAAACTCTTCTGGGGAAAAAAGCGACAAGTTTGTTTTTCGCAGTCCGGAAAAAGGGAAGCACATAACACGTATGTTACCTCGTCATAACTCTGTTATAGATTTTTAAGCACGGTCGAGCTGGTCCAGCGCGTATGTACGTTCATGGGATTTTGATTTACTGGCTCGCGCCTTTACGATCGTACCACATCTCTGTGGTCGCATCGGCCCGTTACTGGCGCAAATAGTGGTGCGCTTAAGTCCCTAAGTCCATACAAGTGTTCGACCTCCCACTCGGATAAAAAAATGGGAAAACTTCCTTTGCTCGAGACATTCATAAAAAAAACAACCCATTACTCTTTCTCGGAAATTCTGTCGTAAAAACTTCTCGTTTAACTAAAAGCCACTCTGGCTACTTTACTGCAAAATTTCTTTATATCTAAATTAAAATGTCTACATAAAGTCATTAGAAACTAATTCAAATTATACAAGAACCATATGATTTATTAAGAATTTTGATATTTTATTTTGCAGGAAAGTGGTGTCCACGTAGAGAATGGAGTTCACCGCCAGACGCGCAAAGAGCAGCAACCGACGCTGCGCGGCGTGGTGTCCTTTATTCTTCTGTATTCCTCGGCAGTCCCGGTGAGTTTTGGCCCCATTAAAATGATCAAATTAATCAATTACTCAATCGCTTAAATAAGAGACATAAAAATCGAGTCAAACACCTTGAGTGATATAGTGCAGATTCAGGAATCGGGAATATCAAGTTTAGCATTAATTTAATCATTTCGCGCGTCACATGCTCCCTTTGACGTTAGTAGGTGAGAGAAGTCCACGCAGTTGGCACTCGTATGTATAACACGATGGGAGGAGCGATTCATTTATGGCATAAACAAGTTTTAATCGCGCCCCGGGCATTCGCCGCGTTGAATAAATATTGATATCGAGTGACGCGCTGCCCAATCACATCCAAGCTTTGCGAGATGCTCCTATCGTGACGCTGATTCGTAAAAGTGTAGTTGTACTTGAGTGTACTCCCATCTAATCGCACATGTAAAATGCTATTGACTTATCCTCATTCAGACTTTGTTCATGAGATAAATCTAAGAGATTATTTCCCAGCAAGAGAAGAGTAGAGGTTCAGACTTGAGGAGTGTGAAAGAGCAAGTAAAGTCGAATGGGTGATCCTTGGTACCAGGTGTATGTTAGGTCAAAGCGGAGAAAAGGACATGCAGTGTCCTGTTTGATATGAGGAAGAGAAAAAGTTTCGCGCGTGCGTAAAGAATGATATTTCGCGTCCCTCTCTTGCAAGTCTCCTCCAGGCGCACTCTTTACTCACGAGGGAAGGACTATGTGGACTATAGCGATGAGGTTAGCGCACAAGAGTGAGCTCTGCGAGAGGTCTCCATGGCAACGAGGCGAGGCGGGAATGCGACGGTAACCATGGCAGCCGCGAGTTTCTCTCAGGCCAACCTGTCTGTCCTCTTTCTGTCCCTCATCCTCCTCATCTGGACCTCTTCCTTCCGCCCACGGACCACTCTGGCACACGGCAACTTTGCTCTCTTCACTGTTGGAGGTGGTGAAGAAGATGGGAGGGAGGAGGGGCGGTATACTGCGAATGGAGAAAGAAAGATCCTCGATGGTGTCCGAGTCTCGACGCCTCGCCCGATGTCAGGACAGATCGCCATCTACCTTTGCCCCGTGTGCTTTATCGGATCCATCCTTGCAAATCAGGATACTTCTCATAAAATGATTATGCCTCGTTCTACTCTCCTCATGTAGGTCCTTTCACTCGTAACCACGTGTGCTCTCCGGCTGCTAAGACATGCAACCCCCCCGACAACAGATCCGGTTTCATGGAAAAGATACGCCCTGGGTGATACGAGATATAATCCAGAATTTGAAGCATGCCTGTAGTCGTACTGACCATACAACCTGATTATTATCATTATCACCAAGAAACTCGAATGGTATTAATTTCAGGGTTTGAAGGCCTCTGCATTAATTGGCTAGCTAGCTGCAGGCTGAATGATCATTCTGGCATATATATTGTTTCAGTCAATCCGTGTTATCTTCTTTAATACCATACTATCTTCTCATTTTGAAGGTATACATTTTCTTCATCCAACATGTTACTGTAATCTCCCTCCAGGGTACAAAACGAATCCTAATTCGTTTTGCCCGGTAACCGCAAACAAATTCACGGAAATTTGGCGACCCTGACGATCTCGTTACCTCGAGGGGAACAACACATTCACTTGAGAAAGTTGCCCAAAAGTCCATGGGTCGTGGAATTCCTCTCTGGCTGGTTTTTCGTCGCTCACACGTCATCCTTTTCCAACTCCACCTACCATTTACTCCTACCCTCTCCTCCCAACCAGACACTGAGCCACCAACGTGGTGAGGCTCCCTTTTCGTAATGTAAGGGTTGTGCTCAGCTTTGGCGTTAGGGGTGAGAGAGTTTAAAACCCCGAGGGGCTTGAGGTTCGGGCCGGTTAGATTTATCGGATGTTTTGGTTGGCGGCCATTGTTATCCTCGATTCTCCTTTCCCCTCTCGCCAATCACTCATTCGCCCAGTCCACAAAAATTTCACTACAAGTTATAATGAAGGCAGAGCTCGCAGCTTATCGCAATTAAATCGGTAATTAAACCCCCAACTAAATCGACAATTAAACCAGCAACTAAACCAGCAGCTAAACTAGCAGCATAACCGGCAACATAAGATGTTCCAATACAGGACCTGCTAAATTGACTTCCCATAAAAAACAGAAGCATGCATCGCCTGACGTTTGTCCGAAGTAATGTTGAGCGTATTTCAGTAGTAAACAACCTGGACGTTCCACGTCCATGTTCGATGTCCATTGTCGAGCGAAGCTCATATATATTCGCTCCACTTCCACGATTCGACTCGGTAACATGGATCCCTAACCCTCTCTCGAAGTTTCTTCAGCATTGTGCAGTGGTTTGAGCGATGTTCAGACTCGCGGTTTGCGACCCTCGCTCGACCCTCTGCTCAAGTCCAGCTTCGGTTTGGTGAAGTTGACCAAACAACAAAGTTCCGTTTTACTTTTTACATTTCCTTTCCAGTCGTAACTGCTTCTAGATAAGAATCGACATTCAGATCCGTCCTTAAAGGATAAAACTAGTCTCGAGGACCGAGAATGGGAGATGATAAATTATTCATCAATGCGTTTTAGAATTCCATCTTGGAGCTTATTACGACTGTCGTCGCTTCTTTGAATAATAGCTCTCTACTTCCATTGTAGACTGATAGATTTGGTTACCAAGAAGGTGATGATAGGGAAATCTCCAATATATCGCATGGTTATCAGATCAACGTTTACCATCGCTACAAAAAAAAAAGAAAACAAAAAAAAACGGACAATCCAGCATGTTCATGTTTGCGTTTCGCCGGGATGAACAAAGGGTAGAAAATTCCTCGTCTCTTCCCGGACACAATGCGCTTTCCATCTCGACAAGAACCAATTACACGCCCGGTCTTTTTCAAAAGCCCATTCCCGAGCGCACGCGTGATTCCAGAACTATTTGCAGGCTCGTGTGCGTGAAGCAATTCTCATACACGCGTGTGAAGCTCTACGTATCGTGCGTGCGTCCAGTTCCTGACCACTGAGACAGAGAATGAGAGATAGACAGATGGAGAGAGAGAGAGGGTTAAAGAGAGACGAGGAAGAACGAGAGAAGATGGAGAGGAGAGAAGAGGCTACGGTGATGGATCGTCCAATCAGTGCCGCAAGATGGAGCACGGGGTGAGAGAGAACGCGTGCGTCTGCCTATAGGTTAACACGGCATAAACGAAGAGAGGAGTGGAGAGAAGAGGTCATGGTCGGGTCGCTCTTCGGCTAATCGAAGAACACGAGGTGGTCTGCCGTTGTTGCATCGGCTTCGAAACATACCTCTCATTCTTTCCCTCCGCCACCCGTAACTCCAGCCAACCAATTGCTCTTTTAAACCTAAGGCTCATGAAATAGATTTGATACGATTGCTGACTGATTCCACATCATAAATTCAAGTTTGAGCCGTTCTTTAAACCTTTTCGGTAATACTGGGCCCGATAAACGAGATACGAAATATGGCACCGCGGCACGGTCCAGGGGTATTCATTAGTTCCTTATTCAAAGGCTGGGGGAATAGTTCCGGAGTTGCGCCGAGCCACAAAGCACAAAGCTCCGTCGTGGAACAATGAAAGCCGCAGATTTCATGAAGCTTGTAGAGATGGGCACAATGCTTCAGCCAATGTGTGTATATATACAATGTGTGTACTACTGAGAGTGCACGCGAACGTATCCACTGCCTCCCTGATTCCGTCTCGCTCTTACCCCGAGCAACCCCTCTTTCTCTGTAATATTCATACGTGTTGAATATATTAATGCGAGGAGAGATATGTAAAGCGTGTATGAGGGAGTTTGAATCCCCCCTCTTACCTCCCTTGCTCTCCACGCTGGCATTGCAGCAATATTAGTGAAATGTGTCTCCGAGCGTACCCATGTGCGGCTCTGATATTAAACAGCCAGCAGCCGTCGGTGCATCTGCGCGTTCTGGAAACTCATGCTCGCGGAGTTTCATATGTGGAACTCGAAATACGCCTTCATCACCTCCGCATCCCTCACACCCGACATTTTTCCGCGGAGTGGAGTAATGTCCTTGAGAGGCGAAGGAATTGCGAAAGTTGGCCCGCTCAGAACGCGGTTTAAGGACTCGCACACTCTGCGATGTCCTCGTATGCATGTGAAGCTATACATGAGGCTGTTAGGAGAGTTACTTGCATGAAGTGGTACTTACGGATCTACCTGTATACGAGGGAACTCGTATCGGGCGATACTTTTTCGTAATATGAAATTCACGCCGCTATAGTTCGTCATGGGGATGGGCAGCGCGAAAAAGCAGCTGCGCGTAATGGTGTAGGTACAATGTCGTCTGAATACATTATTTTCCATGCTCGATGGCCCCATAAGGCATATAAAGTATTGCCACCTTGCCAACACATTTTAAAATGCTTGATCTATCCTCATGCTATGCGTTCAAGAATTACCTTGAAAAAATCACCTTCTCGGTTACATATAAATAACTTTTCTCACTTCCCGCTTCTTATTTTTCATATTTTTTATGAACAATAATTCTTACGCAAACACATGATGTTCCAATCTTGAACTTCCAACCTTCGCTTTATTACACCACATGCGTGTTTTTGACTGGATAGAGAATAAAAAAACAGCAGAATAATTAAAATGTGATATTAATGAAGGGGTGGGTACGATGCGTTTACGAACGATACGAAAAATGATGATGGGAGTGAAAGATGAAAATCGAGGTTTGAGAGAGGGATCAAATATTGCTTTTTTTACCAATACTAACTTATCCATACTGCGATCACAGTATTCCTTCACCTTGTAATTATAGGATAGAGTTTGTAACTGGGTACTGTTCGGCGAATGCTATGGGATGGTTTAGGGGCCGGGGGGGGGGGCACAGTCACGTGGGCACACGCCACTGTCTGCTCGTGCCATTGCTCGAGTTCCCTAGCCGGTCTAGCCTAACCCATACGCCCTTCTTGCTTTTCCTCCCTGTATTTCTCTCTCTATCTCTCTTCTGCCCTGCCACCCAACCCAAACTCTGCAGCTGTCAAACGCAGCCCGAATCTTCTTCTGCTTGTGACAGCCTGGAAATGAAGAGAGTGCCCCACGTTCCGTATCCTACGTCGCATCTACGTGCGTTTGTGCACACGCACACGCATTTACCTCTAACCTATTCAGATCACGTAAACTCAGTACTTGCTGACGTAAGACAACTAAGATATAAACCAATTCGAGCTTATTTATATACCTACTCGCATATTGAACGTTTGAGTGCATTCAACATCAACTGTTTCTCTAGTTCTTTTCTTAGTCTAATTTTCTTATGTTGAGGAAAACATCATCAGCAGTTTTCAATCATGAATAGAATGCAAACAATTAATGCCATTGTAGAGGTATAGGAAAGAAAGGATAGAAGAGGATACACGTACCTATCAGGAAAAGACTACCAAGAAAGAGGGAAAGGTCGGTTCTCCCGGCGAAGATAGAAAGATGAGAGATGAGAGGGCGACCAGCATAGAGAAAATAAGCGACGGAAATAAAAGAAATACTAATGAAAAAGCAAAAAGCAAAAGTACTCGAGCGTGCGCCGCAAAAGAGCGGCTTTGACTTTCACGTCAGAACGCACAAAGGAATGTCGTACGAGCACTCGAGGCGTATATGTTCGCCCTTCTTTGACGTTTTTGATGGTCGTCTGCACTAATGAAGGGCTTGGATAACTTCATTTACTCTTTTTACACCTCTTTATTGTAATTTATACGCTTTAACGAGTACTTTTTCCCACTGTTCCCGGAGTCGAAACAGAGAAGTCTTTGTTTCTCGTTTGTAAAAGTTTTTTTTAATTATACCATTAAACGTAATATGTGCCTGGTTTCGCGGTATTCAAACAACCGACAAGGTTTGAGAGATGTGGATTATCATAAGGAAAGGGCCAAAATGAAAGATCTGAAGGATGTTGATAGAAAAGACTCGTCTTGTCTTTAGACCATCTTTCTCTTTCTCAGTAGCATCGAAGGTGCGAAACTTGCTCGCACAAATTATTATGCCGGCCTCCGGGTCCTCTTATCTCCGGCTGGCTTGTTTCTCATGCCGCCTATTAGTTCCTGTGTCGAGAATATGTACCGCCCTTCCCTCTGCCTCCGATCAACTCCTCGGAACGATCTTCCACCTGAAATACTGCGATTCGATTTCAACACCTTACAGCTCATTAATTAGTCGACACTTTATTTGCAGACTTTATTTTTGCGATAGGGAGTAGCGAAAATAATTTTCGGATTTTGTATATTCCGACATAAGACGCACCACTTTTATTTTTCTACGCTGATGGTATAATTGTGTTTTGATAAAGAAGGAAAATTACATCTTTGGAATGGTTTTGGCGTTTACGTGAGCTGGTAGGTCAATGGGCAACTAATTGTCGACGTGGGCCGAGGGTGGATTTCGTAGGGGAAGTGGTGGTGTGTCTAGAAGCCCAAGTGCTCGAGGATGCGAGAAGGGTGGACGAGGGTGCTCGACTCGAGGACCGACAACAGATTGTTGGGAAGCACAGAAACAATGCGAGTTCCAGGGAATGCACTGTGTACTGCACGCAATGCCTGCTGCAGGGTACTCACATCCCCAAGGACTCCCCATACAAGGGGTGTTGGCTTGAACGGTTTTGTTTCCAAACATGAGTTTTCTACACGAACGATTTTCACGTCACCACTTCAAATCTTCCTTTATTCTGACATTTCGCAACATTACAACGTGTCGAACAATTCTAAATCTTTCTGTGTGCGATAATAGAATATCTAAATTCCTGCTGCAAAAAATATAATGACGATGATCATGATGATGATGATGATGATAATGATGATAATAATAATGACGATGATCAACATTTCTTCAAGAATTGGAACCAAATTCAGCAAACTGGTTTATGGTCCTGAAGCAAAATTGTTTTATCTGGGTTGAACACCCGATTTGCAAAATTGCAACGCCCAAGTCCCCTCAGGCCCCATCTTAAAGGATTTTAGACTCAGTCCTGCTACAATATGTAAAGCGTGGATATTAGGTATTATAATATGAATCCAAAGGAGAGTAATCGATTCATCACTGCAGGTGCACCTCTTGCATTTACATATGCGATCGTGTCGTCTGCATACGTTAGCACGATTTGAATTACATGGAACGACGATAAAATAAATTGAAAAATGAGGAGCACAATTAAAAACCATGTCATTCGCATCATCTCTTTAACTGTTTTCAGTTTATAATTCGTGACGTCGAATCGCGGGACATATTCATGAGAGCACTTTTCATTCAGACGGGGATCTTTGTCACGGGAAATCATCAATTATACGCTGTCGCGGATCGATCAGAAGTTGTGTTTGATATCAAAGAATTTTGCTGAGGGGAATAATCGCAGTCCTTGAAGCTTTAATTATTGTTTACATCACAGGTTGGATTAGCGGGAAAATAAGTGTAAAAAGAATTATGAAAGAATTATGTAAGAAAAATTATGGGCTGTCGCTTTAGTATGACGAGTTTTAAAATTGATGTATTGACATTTCTAAGAAAAAAACACTTCGAAATGATACTTTAATGGCGGAATTTATCCTCTTTGATCCGTGAAATGAGCATCCCGTTCGGGATAAGCCTAATTACTTTAGAGACGTCATTTTTTTTAAAAACCGTGACCCTCGAGAACGCGTGGCCTCATATCTTACTAAGTGCATCGTAAAACTGGCGCTAATACGCTGCAATCTAAGCGCCTCTGATTTACGAGGGCATCATCTTGTCCACACGCCTCATCACTACTTCAACGGATATCGTCATATACACCCAACGCGTATATTAATCTACAACATTCATATTCAAACTTTACCAAATTAAAATACACAACGATTCAGAATGACGCGATTAAAAATCGATAATACAAACGTCTTTGCTTCGACGATCGTTTGCAGAGTAAATGTCTAGGCTTGCGCGAATCTCAAGTGAAATAATCGTAAACAAACGGAGCACTACGCCCACAGAGTACATTACGCTCTTCTGCATATCTGCTGAATCTCCCTGCGAATCCTTTTACTTGCTTTTTCCTTGATTCTCGTTTCGGTTGCTAACGAGGGATCATTGAAGGAAGATGAAGAGAAGGCCTTGAAATGGTACCTACGAGATAGAGTCAGTTGTTGATGTGGGATTCTACCATAAGGTTTGGGTTTACGAGAGGAAGTGACGCCGAACGCCGATAATGTTGCCATAACTGTGCTTCATCTCATAGCGAACACCTATGTACGTAGGTATCTATTTTCAGACAGAGAACCCTGACGTTTATGTCTATGTAGTATTCTGAACCAATCCACATACAGCCTAATCCAGAATACTTCCTTAGACTACTCTTAAAATGCAATTCACTTCGATAGCCTCATTTACCTTCCAAGACTCATCTTCACTCTTCATCCTATTATTAGAATGTTGCATGCTCTCTTGAAGTGTCAGTCAAGATGCACTTCAGAACGAAATTCCCTTTCTGACTTTCTATGACATGAAAAATGATATTCTCTATTCTTAGTTTACATTTCTTGGCTTACATTTCTTAGCTTAAATTTCTTAGTTTACATTTCTTTGTTTCCGTCCCTTCTTGCAAGAAAGATTTGGACCACAGGGTGCGTCAGATTCGTCGTAGTTGATGTGTCACGCTTGGTGAAGATAGGAGCGAATTAGGAGTGGGAGAGGAGTCTGGAATGGCAGCGGGAAAGAATGTGTGAACATGCTCGATGGCTCTTTAAGTTTCGAAAAGAAGAAGAGGACCAAGTCGTCGAAATACGTTGAAGGGCGAGGGACGAGGTATAGAGTTAGAATTCAGTCTTCGTAGTCGCAGCTGCCGCTATTTTGTCTGCGGTTGATCGTTCCTCCGTTCTTTCTCCCTCAATTGCGATACCCATGTTTCGCTCCTTTTCTTTTCCAGCGATATACGAATGCCGCAGCCGCTATTTTGGTTGCGTTAAAAATGCAGCCATCGACCCACGTCAACGCACCTATTTCACCCTTGCCGCGTCGGCGACCCTGACTTTCTTGTCTTGTAAGACGCAGAAAAATTGCCGCTCATAATTTCTTAATCGGAGGAGTTCTGGAAGTTTTTCTTTTTTTGCGGAGAGCATGTATCCTAAGTGGAATATCCAGTTGGAAGAAATTGACAAAAATTGAGCGTGCCCAATGGCGCAGAATGCAATAAGTAGACTCACGGTACAGCCTCGGAACACGAGGCATTGTTCGACGGAACGGTTGGACCGAAAGATAGGAGATCCTGGAGAGATAAACTCTCAAGATGATGCATCGCCGGCGATGCTCCACTGCTCAAGTTGATCGCGAATTTACCGAGCGAGAAGCACATCGCATCAGAAGTACGTGGAACCGTTCGTAAATTGGTGGATCGCCGCCTTCGAAGGCGGCGAACCGTTTACTTCGATGGAGATTCAGCTGACCTAGTTTTTGAACCGTTAAATCTTGGAAAAACTGGTCCATTGGGATATTCCGATTTCGGGTGGTATCAAACTTACTCCGCTCCACCGTTAATTGTTCAAAGAATCCGAAGGGATGCAACGTCCTTAAAATTTACTATCAGTCTTCTCGAGTTTTATTTCCTTTCCCTCTGCTTCATCTACCCGGGAAACACGATACTGTTTCTTTTTCATGATCTTTTTTCTTCATCCGGGTGTCACGAGAGATTCGTGATCGTATCGTTGAATGCCACGGCCTTGGCGACACCAACGTACAACGTTTCTTAGAGAAGGCGAGTATCTTCTAGAAACCTTTCCGTGGCGAGCCGATATGGGCATCACTATAAAGTTCGAGTAAAAAGAGAGACGTCGTGAGAAACCAGGATTCTTGAGAGGCTGTGCAACCATTCGCACGATTCTCTCCTCTCTTTCACTTTCCGCACGACTGAATCTCTTCGCGCTGCTCTTGGAAAACCTTTTTCTAGCTCGCTATGAAATCTCTTCTTCGTGACACTGATTACGTAATTACATTCTGGAATTATAGTTTTCTTAGATGGGCATGGTACCACCTTTTCCCACCTCTTTTTCACCTTTTTCCACCTTTGCTCAACCACATCCCGTTGCATTCAAATAATTTAGCAAACTCGATAACACGAACCGCAGATCCTTGACCGATTTGCTGATTCCACATCGTCATCGTTCCAGCAACTACCACATGCGCATTGCACAATCATCAAATCGACCAAAGACCGCAGGGTCATGCTATCCATCGCAAACCAGTACCAATAACAAGCAGCGCCACCAGTATCGCCACCACTAGATACCCGGGAAATAGGGTGGGTGGTTTTGATCGTGATTGCTGCGCGTCGAATTTGTCGCCACGTGTTTTATTGTACGATGAAATCGGTGGGTGCAATGTGCTCTGGAGAGAGAAGAGGGGCTTGCAATAAAACGGACGCGTTAAACGTGTCACTCAACGTCACGTTGCTGGCACACTGTTCTGCCAGGGTACAGAATCACATGGTGGCACAATCTGAACACAGGATCGCCTACACTCTCTTTCTCTCTTATTAATGAATTTACGTGCTCAGTTGGGCTATTAAATCGAGCGTGACTATTCATTCCAACTGCCTAATCATCAACTAACTCATCATCAACTGCGATATTCTGAAGGATCTACTTTCTCCAATTCTTCGGCTTTTGGAATTTATTTAAAGACTAATTGCTCCCGGAATACAGACTCCTTGCTAGGGATCTATAGATAGTATCAGGGGCTCTTCTATTTATTTTCGTGTTCTTCAGAATGTTCAGACTAGACGAGACATCTTTCTCTATGGGTTACTGAATATTCAGTTATTTTCCATTCTTGGTAAGTTACCCAGTTAACAATTCGATAGACGCTGACGTGTAGTCGCCCGGACCGAGTAATGTCGACTCATTACTCTTCCGCCGGATTTATCAGGTCGGTACCCGATAACGCTTTTCGTTCGTTCCACCGGGAGATGGGGCACAGAGATATCTCTGCATTTATGCGCTTGGGGTTTTATGCGGCTTCTGCCGCCTCCCAAGGCCGCACTGATAGAATCAAGCCCTTTAGAGATATCGCTATGAGTATCCGTCCACCGAGATTTCTGATAAATAAACTCCCTAAGCTTCTCTTACTCTAACTTTCAACATAACAATATAATGCGAAGAAAATGAAGGGTTGTCCTGAAAAATTAAAAGTAATAACTGCTTCCAGGTGATCTCTATAAAAAATATTTCCTCTCGCTGCTTGAAACGAATCCATACTTGCCTTTG
Organism: Synergus umbraculus; assembly: GCA_900474325.1. Taxonomy (NCBI): domain Eukaryota; kingdom Metazoa; phylum Arthropoda; class Insecta; order Hymenoptera; family Cynipidae; genus Synergus; species Synergus umbraculus. Next base: position 53,183 of record UCOK01006532.1, on the reverse strand, counting down.
AGCGGCGTATCGACCAAGACCGTATCATAGTTAGAGGTCCTCAGTTTGGTTCTGCGGGGCGCTAACAAGACTGCCGGGCCCCTTTTGCGTGAGTTATGGGCCCTTGCAACGCCGCACACGGACTGCGCGTAATAAGCAAGCACACACGCTCACATTTTCAAGCGACATGCACACAGCACACGAAGTTTGTCTCGTAGCACAAGGATAGCGCACATAGCGAGCTGTCGCCAGTTTTCTGGCTCATTACTGGCCAGCAGCGCCCATTTCTCTCTCGGAGCGAGAAAGAGGTTCGGGGGATATAGCAGGAGGCAACAGCGGCCGCCAAGCTTTTCTTGTTTCGTCTCCTCGCCCGTTTGATAAATCTGCGACATTAAGGGCCCCGCACACTCCGTCTATTAACCTCGAATTGCCGCGTGCGACGCGATTCTCCGCCGACGAGCTTATCTCCAAAACATCTCCGAAAGATCGCTTCTTGCCTTCCCGCCTCAAAATTCAAGCAATTTCGAGCTCCTGATATGCAAAAAACTAATGCTTGCAATTTACTTTTTTCAAGATTGTAAGAATCATGATAAATAACAAGAAGTAAAATAAAACAACAAATAAAATAAAACAAGAAGTAAATAACGCAACAGCAGTTAAAGAGAAACTGAAGAAAGTTAAAATTGTCTTGAAACAACTTTCTAACATCCTATCTGATGTTAGACAGATGAGTAGCGGAAATTCCCATAAATTGTGAATATTCATCTCTGCAGGCTCTGGGTAAAGGTTTTCTCAATGAAGGGACATTGATTAAAATAACAGAGTCGAATCATCGAGTCACTGATGCACGTGCACCAACATCGCGCGGGACCAGTTCGAAAACACGTTCATCTCACATGTCTATCTCTCGCGCTCTCTCTCTCTCTCTCTTCCTTGAAACCGGCAACGTCGACGGTGGCGCGTTCCCATTAACACTTTTATTTCGGTGCTTACGACCGCCTGGTAGAACGACCGATTTTACTGGCGCTTCTTCACGTCAACGTCCCACCAAACGAGCTCTTGACTTTATACAAATACAATTCTACTTCATAATCGCCCCGCAAATTCATGCACTTCTGCGAAAATCTGCCACCCAGAGAAAATGCACTTGAATAAGAAAATCTTGCATATCAAGTATTCTCGAATTTTCCTCTTCATGTCGATAGAAAGAAGGGAAACAAATGGGTTGTAATGTGAATGCCAACATGACCCAGTGACATTTTGTATGTTTCCTGCTAAGCCGAAAGTCATGAGGAAAGGTCACATAGACTTACTGAAACCTAATGACTTATATAGACTTGATGGCCTTGGTTGAAGAACGACTCGTCCTCTGTTCTGTGTCCTGCGTTCTGTATCCTGTGTCCTGTATGAACGAGGGCGACTTAATCGACGAGTTCCCTCGCTACTCGGATTTATCGTAATATGCAAATGACATTCGACCCGTCACTTGGCGATCCTCGGCACGAGAGGCCTCTTTTTCACCTGCTGCATTAATGTGGCGCAGGTGGAATATGCACATACCCCTAATGTCGGGACATGTAGGTAATGGAGATCCTGGTAAAATTGGTAGACACATAGTACATGTATGGCATATAGGAGGACGAGAGCGATATCTCGACCCAAGAGTTCCCTCTTGAAGCACGTACGGAGATTGTGTTAATTAATGCCCCAGAACTGGGTCCGTTGCAGGTTTGGTGATGTGTTGCTAGCAACGACGCCGTTACTATGATAATTACCAAGCTGGGACGTGCGGCTCTGTCTTAATTAGCCTTACCAAACTGCTGAATAACCCAGCACTGCCGGATATATTCGCACTCTTCGAATCTGTGAGCGGAACTTTTAAAAATGAAAGTACATTGTATGCAATAACCGAAAATTGCACATGATAGCTATCCAATGAATATAAATTTCTTCAGTCTCTCAATACCTCTTCGTTCCCTTTTATATTACTTTTTCTCGAGGCATCGACGAAAGGAAAATTGAATGTGCCATCCGTGTAGCGCTCGCCCGCACAAAAGCATGATATAACATGGAAGCCGAGCACACGGTGCACCTAGGCAAATAATAGCGCCACCGTCCGGACAAAGCCGCGATTTATCACACGGTGCATCCTCGCGGAACTGCATAGTGCGATGCACACACGTCGAATTGTAATGCCGGTTCTCATGCGTCCTCACGTGCCTTGAAAATTCATTCATGCTTTAGAGATTCTAGATTAATTTCATACACTGTTGATAGAATAGAACTTTGATTATTCCGGTAGTGAAAAATTATAACTAATTCATACAAATATCTTCACACACATGTCGTCATACATTAAAATCTACACGGGGAAAATTGGATAGTCAAACTGAATATCTGAATATTCAGATTGATTATCTTAAAAGGCTGTCTTCTAGATGTCTAACTTAGAAGGCTGACACTTTAGATGATCATCAGTTTTATTCAGTGTCATTGTAAAAAGACTGCCGGTTTGTTTACGTATTCTATGTTAAATGTCAGGTATTTGGCAAACGTATGTACGTGTAATTGATATAACCATAGCGGGGACTACCTATGATCTCCTCGGGGCACTCGTCCCGTGTGCTGCAGGCGGGCAGCGATCGATCTGTATTCATAGGTCGTACGGCATAAAATACACTCGGCATGTCCATGAATCAGATAACTGTCAGAGCCGTTCTGCCGAGCGATGTCTCAATCAAGCGCGGCTCGATTCCTCCCGCCGTTCTTCCCTTTCTTCCTCAACTAACTCCTTTCCCCTTTCTTTACTCACTCTTCTCTTTCTCCTTTCTTTTTTCTCCAAATACGAACTACCTTCAAAAATCATTATCTTAGACATACTTCTTCAGCGGATAACACTCAATCCGCTAATCCGCATAATTTCCATGCTTTGCAGTTTCATTCACACTTTGGTCCTCCCTCTTCTCGCTTTGCTTTCATAGATATTTTCAGTAGGATTACGGAAATCTGTACATTCTGTGTTATTGTTTCTTTACTTTGTAAAGTTAACAAAGCAGTTCTGTACGTATTTCCAGTGTAGGGAATTTGGATATTGAAATGATGAACCTTGTCTGACTCTTTCTGACACTATCTACTTAAATTCTCCATTGCCGTCTGGTCCCCGAAGTGCTCGTTAAACCTTCCAGCCCATCCATCGCAACCATTCTGGTTCGCAGAACGTCTTCAGGTATCGATCCCACGTAGCGATTGGTCGAAGGGCCCACGGTACCGCATTGGCAAATCGGACACATCTTTCTTCCTCCTCTTTTCGGCTCCCGATATGACGAAAGATAACGCTAAGCTCCTCGTCAAAGGCACGTCTCTTACATCTTTATCGACTTACATCGTTTATCTCCTCCCGACTGTCAAGAAGTAATCGTTGCAGTTTTAATACATTCATTTTTCATGATTCATTAACTATGATTTCTCCTCATTCGAAGGATTAACTTTGCAATGATTTTTCAACATTAAGTTTGCAATATTAGATTTCCAATATTTACAACCAGAAATCTCAAAAATCGAATGGTCAACAACTCTGTCAAAATTATTCGTCTTTTCAAAAGCGTTCTTCATGAGCTCACACAAACTAGTCAAAATGTCCGATATTAAGAGCAAATAAAAAAGACTTTACTGCCAGTGTCAGTCCTTTTTGTCAAATCTGATCCGTTCCGGAAAGAAGACTCGAAAATAGAGAGCGACGGCGGCAGATAAATCTGACAATAAGCGGTGCATAAATCTGAGAGTGACAGGCGGGCCTGACAAAGCGCGCGCACAAGTTGGATATAAAACGACGAGAACGCTCGGGTTTTTGGTATTTATTGTTCATTGACCGGGTAAAGACACAGTGAACAGAGAAGGCTAATAACTAAAGTGTAACTAGCCACCCACGCATCGTCATTTACAGCAAAGGTTAACGCATGCACGCCGTGCACTAAATCATCAGCGTCGCGCGGCTCATTTGTAAGACAAACTCCTCGTTGCCTCTCTCTCTCCCTTTCTATGCACTTCACTATATTCACTTTCTTCATCTCTTTCTGCCGCTCTCTGCTGCATTTCGAGTGTCTGCATATAAAGAGAACTAACTCCTCATCCGTGCCTCATCTCACCCACAATCGCCAATTAATCTTCCCACTAACTGGTCCTCGAATTTAACCCGTTCTAATTTAACCCTGATTTTATTCTATTGGAGATAGAAGTTACTGAAAGTTGAACTGAATTTAAGATTTTTTTTTATGACAGCGGTGCGATTAATGAGGGTGATTTTTATTGAATAATGTTCGCCAAAATTTTGTCGGCGGGATAAAGACGTGTTTCAGAAAGCGAGTTGGGTTCTCTCCTTGCTTCATCGCCGAAAATAGTCGAGAGAATTGCCGAAGATGCTTTTCTCCATCTCGCTTGCAATGAGAGAGTTCTACAGCCAAAACGCGTGTTTTGGAGCAATGACCCTCCCTCGATTCAGAGTATGCGAAAACATTAGCTGACTCAGGAGCATTCGAATCCCCGACGATATTACGTACGCTTTAAGTACGCGCACTTAATTCCAGCGCATCGTTGCTCGGCTGCGCCTCGTCGACGTCCGTCGTCGACGGAATGCGGAGATCTTTGCCGGCCTTCTTCCGGATCCTAGTCAATGTTACCGCGACGACGAGCCAAAGAAGCGCAGAGTTGCCTTTGATCTTGGATCTTCATTCTCACCGTGAAAAATTTCTCTTGGTAACTTCCAACAGTATTGGAAGTTTATTCCCGCAAGAGCTAGAATTTAATAAAATGTAATTACAATCTTGAAAGTAAGTCAGCTGGTACAAGAAACGGTGAATTTAAAATTTATGCAAACATTTATGATGCATAAAAAATGCTCGTTCAGAGTTATGGTTTTCTTTTGCTTTAGACTCTCAGAATCGCTTTCGTACTTCATGCATACCGACATTGCGGAACGAAACCTCCGTCCGCTTGTCACTTTGTTTCCGATGTCACAACGCCTCGCGTCTCCTCTCTCAGGCTTCCAATTCCGCGAGAGAAAAAGACAAATCTAAGCACGAAACGGAAGATAAAAAGCAAGTCGGAAAAAAGGATCATAAAACCGACTTCCTAAGCCCAGGATATCATAAACTGATGTCGAAGAATTTTGGAGAGATAATTGTCATTTCTATATTCCTCTTTCCTGAGAAAAAAAAGCAGTCCAGCAGAAAAAAATTTGATCCTGCAGACTTTCACTCTCCTTTTGTGAAATATGAACTCTCTCAATTAAGAACCGCAGTCAAACGCTCGTTGGATTTTTTATGTTTTTATTAGTCTCTTTGTGTCAGATTGAAACATTCTTCCTCGCCATAATGCATCTATTTCGGCCCTGATAGTCAATCTTTTCTTTCAAAATTGAACAACCCTAGAAGACTAGCTAGTTAGTAAAGTATGTAAAGATTAATTCTGAGCCTCCATCTGCTTCGTACTGATTCTCTGATACACTAACTCGTGTTAACGTCGAGTGCGAGATTTGGATGGAAGCTAAGCTTCAACGTAAGAAGAACCGACGTCGTCGTCGGGGGATATGCTCGCGGGGGAATCGACGGGATGGGAATAAGGAGGTTTATTTTCGTCGGCCATATGTGCGGTTATTTCGACAGTGGCGCGAGCGCCCAAGTCGGGCCCTAAATAGAAGCTAGAACGGCCACTCGCCGACGAGGAAGATGTCTCGGTTCGACGAGATAACCAGTCGCCGATGTACGTACGCGTCTGCCGCGCTTCGTGACGCTGTGACGTACGAGCATGAGTCTCCCCAAAATAGCCATCTAGTACAATTTTGGAAAATATACCTTGAAAATATCCTGTTAGCATTTTTATTCTGTTAGTATTCTGCATTAGATATGATTGAATTGGCAGATTCTGAAGAAGATGGAAATGTTAGAAAACATTTTCAAGTATTGCAAACTTTTCGTAAAATTGCTGAGAAGAGATGCACATGGAATATTTTATGGTCATCCACAGCCATATTTTTTCCTAACATCCCCATTCATTGCAAGACACTCTTGATACCCATCCGCCATTAAATGACAGAGCAAGAAAAACAGCAACGGAGAGGCTTAACAAAAGCAAGAGGGATCGCTGTCCCGAAATAGCAGAGCGTCATCTCGGTTTGACTCTTTTCTCAAACCTCTTAGCTAATTTTATCCGATCCACAAAAAAGCAGCGGATTCCTTCGTCAGTATTGCAGATTCTGGCAGATACAAACGAGAGATAGAGATCGTATTAAAAAAGAGGTTCGAAGTGGAGGCAGGAAGAAGTCGAGGGGTGGAGGCTGTTTCTACCACTGGAGCAGAGAGTACGAACGCATAAACGTATAATTGGCTGCACTTAAATCTCTATAACGCAGCAGTAAAAATGTGCGGGCCGCTACGTAAATCAACACGAGGACGATAGGGCGCTCGACCACCCCCACTGCCAACCCGATGCCTTGTTTTACTCTCGTAAACGCATCATCGAGAGTACTTGGGAAAATGTCATGAACATGACATGGAATGTTAAATTCAGTTCAACGTGAAATATTTAACCATTTTTATTAAGGAATGTTTAACCTGTGAAACGATAAATCAAGTTCGATATGAAATGTTACATAAACTTTCATTTGGATGGTAAAATCTTACGAAATCTCCACAGAACTATTAAAATTTTAATTCCTAACATGACCATTGGGCGTTGATTGTTGGCCTCGAGGAACGTTCTCCAATATTTTGATAATGGATTCATTATCAGCCATGGATGCTGCAATTGGGTTGAGCTCTAGTACATTATCGGTGACAAGCAGAAGGCGGACAGTTTCGAGGTGGGTATATCTAGATTGCACAAGTAATCTCGCATATACTGTAGGACATTCGTTGCTGGTGGCGCCACTTGATTTCCAGTCCGTACGCTACATTAACCTGATTCTCTGAGTAAATTAACTGCAATCAGAGGGACTTTGGCCGGTCTTTCGCCATTGCTTTATAGACACGAACGACGCTTCTATTCGTGTCTGGAAGGTCTGCAAGGAATGAGCGAGCCACAACGAAGGCATGGAAAGAAGTAACTATCTTTTTGTCGTATGCCAAAGCACCGCCGCTAACTACTTTCATCCCTTGGATGAAAACAAGACGCGGAAAAAACTGACGCCGAGAGAATCTTACCCGAGTTGATTCATATCTTCTCTTCCTAATTTCTTAGTTGTAAGTTAGAGAAAAAAAAAAGTTTACGAAAAAAGTCTAGATTAGATCGCATTAAAAACATCTCTTTAGACAATAGCTCTCAATCTTCAGGATTGATTTAATCTTCAGTTTCCTTATTTTTCTAGCTTTTCCGTAAGTTTCCCTCGGGATAAAGAAATCATGATTTCGAGAGATCCTGGATCGTTCTGCTCCGTCCGTTTCCTGCAGGACGGACAAATTTTCCATTTTCTAGTTCCCAGAAGAATCCAAGGGAATGTCGCTTACCGAATTCAAAGTTAATCTTGGTCACGAGACCACTTGGTGCACTCGGAGGGTGCTTGCCTCCTGTCATCCTTAACCTCCTGGGAGGAGGGTGACTCGTTTCGATAAGGTCTTGGGAAATGGACCTTGCGATAAGATTCGTCATTTATAATTCGACTCCATTCTCCGAAGATTTTCCTCTTATCGTACAGAAAAATAAAAAAGTCAGAAAACTCTCGAAGATCATCAAATTGATATTTTGGCGGTTCGTAAACGTCGGAATAGAAATTTTTTTAGTTAGCTATAGGGACTCCCGTTTTTTACCCCTAAGAAAAAGTCTCTCAAGCAAATTACATTTGACTCACGTAGGCGCGTAGAGGTTGTCTTAGTATTTCTCATTACCCTCTCAGCATCGAACCTTCCCGGGAGTTACTAGAGGCCTCGAATGAGACTAGCTTGCAATTAAAAAGCTAAGATTGATAAATGACGGCGAATTAATGCTCAAATGGAGGGAAGATGGAAAAGAGTATGGGTACTTTCGTGCGCCGTATATAATGTATATATAGACACACTTCTATTTTCGGAGGCTGAATAGCCCAACGGGTGATTGCGGGTGGTTTGTTTGTATGCATAGAAACTCGTAGAAGCGAGGGTGACACAAAGTGGGATCAAAGGGTTTATTTTTAGGGAAGTGACTAAAAGTAATGAAAAAATACATTAATTCAAATCTCATCTGTGTTCTAAAGTTGCATGTAATTTTCTGTTTCAGGTGATGCAAGTAATGCAAGTATCGGTAGTGGTGAAGGCACGGGAGAGGAAGACGATGACTCGTCGGGTAAGAAGAACCAAAAGAAGAGGGGCATCTTTCCCAAGGTCGCGACAAATATCCTCAGGGCGTGGCTGTTTCAACACTTAACGGTGAGTCTCTTCTTTTCTTACACTGCTGACGTATTCTGTCGGCAGAAACGTCATTCTCGGGCCCTGATTTTCGAACGTCGCGTTCTTCGCTCAACACCTTGGCGAAAACTCGCGACCTCTAGTTGACTTGGAGACAGGAGTAATTTAGAAGACAGACTTAAGACAAATTAGAGATAAAGTTGGTTCTACAAAAAAAGCATCAAAGCATTCTATTCTTTTGGAATTGTTTAATGTTGCAACAAATGCACTTAATTCTGTCCTCTATATTTTGTCCATGGGACTTAAAAAGTTCAATTATTTCCTATTTCGGGCGGATCGTGTTCAACTTAATCTCCTAATGCGGAGATAGAGAGCGTCCCTTCGTTGATGCGTAACCGTATAATGATTCATGGGTAATCTGAGCCGCAAAAAGCGCAACACGATTAAGGGTTCGTGCACGGTTGCGTAACGCGCAGGACGCAACGTGGATTTCGGTATGATCAGGTTACCTCGCGAGAGCGGTAATCATATTGCTGTTCGGTTAATGCCATTATCGCCGCATTTCGAGGGGCTGGGATGAGGTGACCAACCCCCTTACGAAAGCATCCCTGCGTGCACGGAGAGCTCCTGAATTGGATATGACGTGGGTACACGCGGTAGGTTCTTGCCACTAATGCATGTGCATTGGCTACGTGGGAACTACGATCGATCGATTCCACTTCGGTTCCACTACATCAAATCGTTTCGATTTGACCCGGAAACACTAAATTTCGAAAACGGCTCAAGGTTGCTTGCAAATTTTATTCTATACCAGTTCTAAACTGCCAAATAGCAATGCTATCAAGATTTAATTCATAAGATTATATTTTTTCAATCTGAATCCGAGAATGCTATTTAGGGATTCGTTTTTGTCGTTGTCGAAGAATTTCGATCCTGTCGAAGCATTTCGAATCGCGCCAAGAAATCCGTCGTGAAGCGCCAATTCGAGTTGCTCTCACATTGAGAGAGGAAATATATAGAGAGATAGGGATGGAGGGAGATAGAGATAGAGAGAGAGAGAGAGAAGAGACCTGACCACATCTCCGAGTCGCTTCGGACAGTCAGATATAAATTAAATTAATTTGATGGAGGTGGAATTCTATCCTAGCGCATATTTGCCGACCACCGCCACGTCGTATCTACCGGCACACCAGTTTGATTAAATTTCGTTCCTGTTACGCGGATTCTATGTTGCACATATTTACATATGATACGGGATGCCGGCATAGATTACAATTTCAGGATACTGCCAAATTAAGTAGTGCATTAACGTGATGCACACGGAAATTGGAACATGGATAGAATTTGGTACATTTTGTTCTATTCTTCTCATTTGTATAATATTATTCCATAAATTAATGGAAAAAAGTCAGTTTGAATCGTTTCTAGTGTTGACAAATGTTAGAATCTTCTTTAGCGTTCGTCCTTTGGACGTTTGCAGAGTCGTCATTTTGAAAGCCATCCTCCAGCACCCCTCGCAATTCCTCTACCCGACAGTCCAACCCTGCGCGACCCTCCCCAAGTTTAATTAGACGGAAGGGAAATATACATCATGGTCGACTCGGTACCTTGACGTTCTAGTAAAGTTAGCGTACTAAAATTCTGTTCGTCTCACTGCCTTTCTCTACCTCCTGAAATGTTGAACAAAAATTTATGAAGTAAAAATTCTATTTCATTAAAAACCCGTTCTCGAAACAGTTGTTTTAATTTTTGAAACATAAAACATAGGAATGCATCTTTAAGTTGTATGTCGTAGGAAAAGAAAACTGCAGATTCATTTCTGCGCAATAACAATTACCCGGCGGACTGGAGCGCTCGCTGGCAAGTAATAAACCAAATCGGGGAGGAGGGAAGAAAGATTGAAGATGGAGTCGACATATATAATCCATTTTAATTTACTCGAGAGATATATCCGTCTAGCTTGCAGTTTCCTTCGACTTAAACTCTTTCCTCTCTTCTTTCCTCTTTTTCTTTTCTCTTTTTTTTTCATTCCCTACTTTTCCAGCTTCAAGAAACCGTAGTCTTCTTGTATCAATTGAAACGTTCTACGAAATTACATTTGCCAGTTCTATACTGAATGCTATTTTCGCTTTACAATGGTGACAGAGACGAAACTGTTTTATTTAATAACTTCTTTATCTCCTTTTACTGATGCTCAAGTCCCAATTTTTCCTCATCTCTCAATTTACATACGGAATGTAAAGAAACTCCCTGAAAATCACGTTGAGAATCACTGCTTGACGCGACCGCAAGTCTGAGAACATCCCTGGCCCGGATATCTTAAACAATTTGCATAGGCAATCATAGTGGCAGTTTTTTCGGTCATAAAGGGGCTTGCTCAGTGTGCCGCCGCCCCTGAAACTGTGCGGAGAACGTTTTATGCCGCCATAACCGTAGCGCGGCATGGCCCACTTAGATCTGCTATCTCGCCACCAGCGGGAGGAAGAACCGGCTGACATCTATTGTCCTAACGATGTACTCTCGTGGCCCTCCGGAACAAACATTTCCGGTACCAAGGAGGCGTCCTTGAACCGTCAAGGTCACGTCCTTCTGTTCTGTGGTTCTCTTCGTCGTCAAAGCTCCAGCTGGACAACTCCTCAAGAACATTAGCCCTCATACAGCATTGCAGTGACAATTCTTCTTCATCTGGCACCTCGCCCCGGAAGGCGACACGACACGCCCGTTGTCACCCTATCGGCTCTAAAGGACGTCGAGTAGACGTTTGCATACATCGACCGGCACTTTTCCGCACGAACAAATCCTCGAGGGCAACTGCCGTCGCTCGGGAAAGTCAATGGCGGATATACCCTCACACTTCTTTCCGAGTTTTTTTACAGTTCCGATCTCCTGCTTTTAGGAGTCTGTGAATTTTATTCCAAAGGGGTGACAAACACGAGATTGAGATTTACTCTTGTGAACTTCATAAAAATAGATTTAACAAAAATATAGCATCAATTACAAAGCAACATGTTAAATTCGGCTATTTGCTTTCTCATATATTCTTTGCTAATAGCCTACAAAGTCGAAGCGAACAAACTATTCTCTCCTCGTGGTCAAAGGCAGAATCATCGTATTTCTTCATCTCTTTCTCTCATTCTCTCTTGCCTGCCAGGAAACGCTGCAGAGGTGATGGAGGGGTCAAGCCAGACGACGTAATTTCCTCTCCTGGGGCTTGCTAGCTGGCTCGAAGCGGCATTTCTGTGTTCTCTCACTCTCGTCTCTCGTTCTGTCCCTCTTCTCTTCGTCGACAACCTCGAACCTCCAACCTTCAACCTCCGCTGGTCGCCCCCGGGCACGGCAACCCTTCGCGCACAACACTGGCGCCGCCTCGCGCTCACATTTGAATATAATACACTTGGCCCCGTCCACTGCTCTTTGGTTCCCCTTCACTCATTCGCCCGTTCCTTCTTCGCTTTTACGCTGCTGGCTAGCGAAGAGTGAAGACCGAAGCGAACTGTAATTATGTTGATGCGCGACCCATTGTGCGCAAACCACTGAATGGCCAAATCCCGTGCGAAGAGCCTCCCACGCCAAGATGAAGTCACCCATTCTTGTCTGTCTAATTTTCACTCTCACGTTTCACCTAAAGAATACCGGATTTACATTTGTTTCTTTAACATCTTTAATACCTCTATTCAGATAGACATTAGCAATGTCACAGAGATAGCATCTCACCGAGCAAGGTGCTCCAACTTGACCTCTTCTACAGAAATCGACAGGTCATAATTCCCACTCAGGCATTGCCGACATCAGTGCTCTAATCTCTTTTCTTCGGACCAGGAACTGTAACAAGTATTTCGTTTATCAGGATTATGAGAATGTAATTAGAGTTTTTAAAAAAAATCCGTCCTCAAGTATTTCTTGGAAGCGTTTTTAGCTCAGGAAATTTATTGCCAGAAGAAGGGATTCTGCAAGTCGTCGATGGTGTATTTCGCGATTAGAAAAGGGATCCTTAAGAGCTGCGGTAGATAATTGCAAAAAGTGCACGACTACCGTTCAACGACACCGCTTTCTGAAACGATCCTGGTACCCCCATCTATTCGCGAAAGAGGCGCGAGTCTTGGATTAGACTGTCGCCCTCGCGAGACAGTTTAAGCTCCCATTTTTGCGAAATTTATCGCCTTTAATCCCTCAACCCTGCCGCAATGGCCGGCACCCTGAACCTTTTTCCTCTCGAATCCCCTTTCACTCGCCTGTCGATAGATTGAAAAAGAAAAAGGCTCTGCCTCAAATTTTCATCTCCTAATATTACACTTCCCATTTCATTTTTTCGAGATCATTTGAAAGGGATTCCTTCAAGCCTTCGCTTTTTCATCCTGAGCGTCAGGTACTCAATTTATTTTCCTTGTTCTTCGTCAAGTAATCCTAGTTGGATTTAAAACATTCGTATCTTGAATATGCATTCGCGGGTTTAAATCGCGACCTGTTCAGCCACTTCAGCCTCTACAAAAGAGGGGCAGAAAGGAGGAGAGGAAGGCAGAGAAATCCATCCGGTATTAACTCGGCCACTCTTTAGCCTCACTGGTCCTCTACTTGTCACTCGCCATAATGCCATGTTTGTCCCGGGAGACTCCCGGTTTATCTTCCCACTACGCACTTCACTCGTCAATCCCTTTTGAGCTCTCCAAAAAAAAAAAATGTCCATTAAACGACTTCTGAAAATAAATTTTTTTACTCGTAATTGGGTAAAAACACAGAAAAGTTATCTTACTCTTTCTAGACATCTTCCATCTCTAACCTGGTACTAAATGATCGCTCGATAGAGAATACGTATCGATTACATCGCCCTGTTACACCCCTCCACCCCCAACTGGCCACCGGTTCGAATCACCCCTGCAAAATAAAGCGGGAAAGCTTCGTCCCTCCGAGTTGGTGTCACTTCACCATGGCCACCACTACTACTATCCGTGTATCCTATGATGCCATTCCCAAATCTCCCAGCGACCACTGTGAAAGTGCTTAATGTATTGTGAATAATATAATCCGCGAGTCACTCCTGCCTAGCACTACACACTGTGGCTCCCCTGTGTTATACACATTACTAGAGCGAGTCGCATCAAGTATTGATGCTACTTCGTTGACCACCATCCACATACACACCGAGAAGACTCTGTGTGTTACATCTACAATACAAATACACACTCAACTATCAATATTCACAGAGGGCAAATACACTCGCAATGGATATCTAATGTCCGGACGCTATACGGCACCTAGATGTCTTGCACTTTCCTTAATGGGGTGCCACCGATATCCAAGTCCCTCGTCCCACTCTCTGAAACTCGACATAGAATCCAAGACGAAACTCACGTACGCAGTCCCTCTCATCTTTGTACCCTTGTTCCTGCATAGATGTCTACTAGGAATTTAGAGGCCTACCGGGAATCGCGAGTTACACACCTTAATAGGATTGGTCTTCGCGGAACGATCATTAACGTCGACATTGCTACGTAAAGACTCTAATAACCTCTTGTCTCAACCTACTGTTCTTCAATCTTTTTGATCTCGCTCTCTATTTAAGAATCGCATACCTCGTAAGAAGATCTGCTTTTTGTCTTGTACATTCCGTCAAGTGTGATTTCGTCTGTGTTTTTCCTAGACTGGCAATTCAGTTGAAGTTCATACAAGGTTTTAAGTGGTTCTTATGATCCCTGATGCTTTCTTCACAAGGACTATAGGCAATGACCAGAAAACTAATTTCCGAGCGATCAAGAACCCCGCAATCTAACTAATTTCCAGCACGGCCTTTGCATATATATATGGGAATTCTCGCGCGACCATTAGGGCTTAGACTTTAAAGGTCCTGAGGGCGCTAATGTCCCAGCGAACGTACTCTGCAAGCGTAATTGGATTAATTTGAAGGATCACGTCGTACCTTCCTAGTTTGCATCATCTCTCTCCCTCACTTTTTTCTTCTTCTCCTTCTAGCCTTGTCTTTCTCTCAGCCTCCTTACTATGCCAACATTACACGCGCAAGTAGGTCCCTGACAGCCAAGAGAAACGGCTGCCCACTTCTTCCTGAAGATAATGGTAACGCGGTTACTCATTCGTATTCCTGGAAAGGGTTCCTGGCGAACCTCCTGAATTTATTCAGTCGAGTATTCACGGAATCGTTGACATTTACGCTCCTGGACGCGCAGCCAGAAAATTGAGTCACACTTTTGAGCTGTGCAATTATTAGAGAGATTGTGATTCCTAGTTCAGCTCTCGTGCTTGATTGATTCTTCCCGGAAGTAATAGAAAATAATTATAACTACAGGGAGTGGGTATTGATGAATTGTGCCTTTTCGAGAATGAAATATTCGAGAACATAACGCGAGCAGCTTAAAGCTGACCACGAATGGAAATGCACGCCACCCCGTGATCCCCCGTTTCAGCACTCGGCTCCCTATATCAACGAGGTGCGACACGACTGTGTTAGCATGCACTTCCTATTTCCTTCGTTGCCTTAGCATACGACTAAGAGGGCGACCTGCTTACTAATGAAGCGATTCCCGGCTCTTCCCTTTCCATCAGCAGAACTTAGAGCTATACCTCCTTTTTTTCTTTATCAAACTTCCGCATTAGCCATTCCGTGCTTTTAAAAGTGGCGAAGGAGGCAGGAGTTATAGCACTGCATTTCAAGGTGCTTTTCCCAACACTCTTGTGACTCCGGTAAAGTTCATCCATTAACATATTTAAGATTGTCAAGAACCTTTGAGAGCAAGAGAACTTTTCCAAATACTTCTATTAATCTTTTAGCAGTCTGAAAATTGATATCTGCGGTTTGACGAAAATGATCAAAGAGAGGGAAATTATTTATTAATCTGTAGATAGTGCGCAGAAACGGGATTACTTGATCGGCGAATCTCCAGTGACCATTTAATAGTCTCTTGAGGGGCAGCATCCCCCTTAAACAGTGATACCACCTCAGAGGAAGTATTCGCACGCAAACACACATGTTCGATCGTCCGCCAGAGGCGAGATGTCTGCCCTGAAACGCGGAGTAATTTACTAGATAAATATTTTATACCCTTCCCGTTAAATGTTTCAAATCGAGCACCATCCCTGCGGTCATGGCTTTTTAAACGGATATTTATATTTCACGTAACGAAACTGCTCAGGAATTTCACTCATACGGCGTGTACTTTTTTTCATTTGCAAGTCTCACACAAGTCTGTGCGTCACACATGAGAAGTTTGCTTTATCGGTGTAATTCTTTGGCCGATTTACGAGCGGTGCCGCGACCTATCGCTTGTTTCACTTTACGAAATTAAGGAAGACCTTACTTTCTTATCGGTCCACACCTTCCCCGTCACCGCTAAGTGAATTCGCGAGAGATAATCTGCCCTGAATCCTCTTTGGAATGTTGGAGTATCTTTCCGTCGACCGTCGTTAAGTACAAAGAGACAGTACTCGGAAATTATCGAAAATATACGAAAGTGCACTTTACCTCGTTAATGTGAGAGCGAGAGAATCGGGAATAATTAATACCACTGTTTTTTTTTTCTTCAAATGAATGCTGCTAATGTTGCAAGTAATTTAGTAGTACCGTGAATAGGATGTTGATTGTCGAAACACTTGACAAAAAATTCGATTCTCTTTCAATTAAAAGAAATCGAACGATGCGCGAATATAATCACTTGCAGCATCATAATTGCAATCTTGCTGTATAGTCGGCACGTTGTGATTATGCATCGCGAAATTAAAACCGGCTACGGCACTATAATTAAATTTATTCGTTTTAAAGCGCCGATAACAAGCCTGATCGGCATCGATGGCGGCGGCAGCTTATGCCGATTGTTTTTAAATATGAAATTGGATTTACGGTCCGAACTGCAGAGGTAGCACTGTCGTTAATTAAGCCCGTTTAAAGAGTAGCAAAAAAACGGAGCAAACACAAAATAAGAGGAGAATTTACGAGACTTGGAGGGCGAGCAAAGAACTCTTCTAAATTAATACTCAAAGCAGTAATCGACTTTTTTATTACCGACCTTTCAGATTGAAATCTCGTCTTGTGATTGATGGTAAATTAATTAAATCTAAATCTTATAGATATGTAAGCCGGACATGTAGTCTCTGACTTTATATAGATATGTACGGACATAAATTATGAAAACGTCGACATCTGCGACTTGCCGAGCGAAAGCCGCACCATATGCTCACGATGTCATTAGTTTTTTCCAGCCTTTCTCCCTCCACCTCTTGACCTCTCTTTTCTATCTTTTTCCCTTTTCTTTTTCTTCCTCAGCTCGTCCTGGATGACTTACGAGGGAAAAGAGGTGGAAGAGTTTAAGAGCATAAGTGGCGCGAGTGCGATTTTTGCGGTACTTACCGCCCGTCAGTTAGGTACATGGTCGTGATTGGTTGGTTAACGAAGCGAGAAGGCGAACCTACCTCGCCGATTCGCCACGCGTGTCGCATCCGCGATCGCCATGTCCGGATATCGGATCGAGTGGCGGCTCTCAATCGCCATTATCGGCGATTAGAGGTGATCCTTGTCACGCCGTCGGGAATACCGGCGTCTCTGGCTTCCTTTTACCGACAATCCAGTTTCAAGATCAATTTCTTATTCTTCTACTTTCTTGATTGCTTCCTTTAATAATTTTCTGACTTATTCTCTAATTTATGTCCTCTCTTGATTTGCGTCTAAGATAGACCGATTGAAATTGCCAATATTTATTCAATTATAGAGAATGAACAATTTTTTATTGAGAAGTAATATTTAATCATAGCTAAAATAAGTTAAGGTCAGGTAGCAGAAGCTTTATCTCGAGTATCAAAAATTTTTCTGCCAACTTTGGCGGTGAATTTCAAGTCAGCCGTTTCTAAAATAAGTAAGTTACACTAAGATCTTGTCTATAACGTGTGGATTATCTTTTTTTTAATTTTTTTGAGTAGAAGAATTTTTTTCACCTAGGATGTATAAACAGATTCTTCAGAATATTTTTTCACCTGACCTTGATAGGAAGGCCGGCTAAAGTGTGTTTTATCTCTCAACGATATTACGATTAATGCTGCTTGACGTTCCTATCCTCGATCGCTTGATCTCACCGTAATCTCTAGATCGAGGCGTGAGATCGAGTTGTACTCACGACCTCTTATGGGATTCTTTCACATTCGATTGCTATCTACCGTTAATCCCAAATCACCTTCTCTAGAAGCTTCTTAACTCAAATTCTCGCTTTAAAGGGCATTGGATCCCAATTATAATTTCAAAATCTCTCTACTTCACATAACAGTTATTAAAAGTTGATATTATCCCACTCTGTAGGTCTACTCTTTTCTGAAGTATAAATGTCTCTATAGAACGAAAGGATGTTTAATTTATGTCGAATTATACTATTTGCTAAAAAAAATTATGAGTTCGAGTAACTTCTTCACCCAATATGAGAAGTAACTACTAAGTGTTTTACCCAGGCATTAGATACTAGACTTTCATTCCATTTGTACCACAGAAATATCCCAAAGAAGTATCCCAAAAGGCCCCATATTTTCCTAGGAATCGCCACTTATTCGCAATTTTATTTCTACGCTTTACGTGGAAAGGAATTGTACTCGTTGAGAATTCCATGCGAGTCACACTCGGTCGCCAAAAACGGTCCATGTCCTTGAGAAACGGCCCTCGGGTGACTTGGTTCGCAGCTACGTTGGGGGACCAACCCAGAAGACACTTCAATTGCGAGAACAGAGCATCTTTCCTCTCTCTCTCCCTGTCTCTCTCGCTCTCTCGTCGCTTTTCTCTCTCTAGTTCTTTCACGAAGACGACCCAACCATCCTTTAATTCAGGCTGACAGGTGAACCCCGGCCCACATCCCCGCGGCTATCCCTCGGGGTAAGATAGATCCGTTCCCGGGATTTCCTACGGGATCCACCGGATCTTATATCACAGGCGGCGATCTCTATATAAGCAATCCGCCCCCTATGAAAAACACCCAATATACCGGGTGCGAATGTAATGGACATCGTTCTTTTGACTTCACCAAACTCTAGATAATAAGTCCCAGTGCAAATTTGCAAATTTTACCCAGCATCGGCAAGAATATTTTCGAACATTGGCTGCCAATATCTAGATGTTGCCAGAATAAATCCGGTATGCTGTAACGCTTTTGAAATTGAAATGATTAATAATAGCAATTTCAATCAGGGAAAAGGGAAATCAATGTTATATTGTCGTAAATAAAAGTGTAAATGTACTAATGCACCTTAAAATTTTATAAGTAAAAGTTGCACATGTTTTATACAACATACAGATTTCAAGTAATATCCATCGCATAAAATCATATCTTGCTACAATCATATTTTATGAGGGAATCAACTTCTGATAAAATCGCTAAGAGTTTTTGAGAAGGGAAAGCAGCATTGAGCCATGAAAATAAATTTCATTGGTCTATCTTTTCACGAATGGGGTGGTCGGAAAGCGGAGGTCTCGCACTCGTAATGCGCCCACATCAATGAATCCTTTTACGAGGTCCTTAAAGGCGTGAGACATAGTACTTACTTGCATAGTTACGCAGGAAAATGCGTACTTTCCGTGCCGAATGGGATATTTCGAAAAAAGTTGGCAGTAAGACGAGTCGAAACGAGACCCTCGATTATGCCTCTCACGATTTAAACGATTTAATGGCAAATCTCGAAGGATTTTCGAAGCAACTTGCTTCTTGCATATAACACGTCGGAGTATATTTTTACACATTTTTATACCCCTTAAATATCAATAAGAGAATCATTTTTCTTGAATAAAATCCCAATTATCGTCCCGCTAATAGCCTGATGCAGTAACAGTTTCGAGTAATGCAATTAAAGATCAATGAAAATTTAATTCGACTTTAATGCTCTCCTCTCATGATTTATTTCCAAGTTTACGCCTACGTTAAATTTAACGACTGACTTCGATCTCCCGTCATCACGAATTCCTAGATTGCTGCCGACGTGAATATGCATTAATTATGCAAACGAGTTACCTCGGAGGCATCGGTGCTAATTTTCGAATAAGGAGGAACATTTTTAGAGCTCTGCATTTTTACATATTTGTACTTTTAATTTTGTGTCTCGTTAAGTTGGAATTACTTGAAGTTTTGACAATTCGTTAATTTTCAGGTTTATTAATATTCATTTAGGGATTACTTCTACCAAAGATACACATTCATTTTAATGTACTTCTTATGTAAATTACCGTGTAGATAAATATTGATTTAATGTTCCTATTAAATTCAATGTGGAAGCAATTTGGGTTTTACAAATAATATTCGTTGAATGATTAACCAATGTAAATGACATTAATGAATTTAGGAATAATATTGACTTTTTCATGATTATTCAAGAAAAAATTTTCATAATATGAATGAATAATATATCGTGGCGGCAACTTGTCACAAACTTCCATACAATGTAACGCAGGGAAGAATATCGAAGACGACCGACTTAAAGAGCTCTTGTAAACCAATCCAGTTGTCTCGTTGACTGTATTATATTCTACACCGAGTCGGATTACGGATATGTTCTGACACGAGAATCTGGTAAGCAGCCTTTACAATTCGGTCCAATGATATTTTCATTCCGCTATCAAAACTTTGATCGTATTACAACTTTAAGGCTTTTTTACATCATACCATTGACAAAGAAATTGAAATCGATACTCAATTATATTGAAACAAGTAGACTTTTTGGTGATGCAACTGGATTGAAGCTAAATGATAGAAAACCTTAAACTTTTGAGGGTCGAATTATTCGCGATAGACACGGCGAGCTTTTTTGTTACAGCGTAGTGATAGTCCCTAGCGACATTCCACTGTCGCTTACAGTGAGAATGAGCTGCACGTTTTGCCATAGAAAACATTCATGGATCGCGCCGAACTCATCAACGCCTTGAGGATCTCCGAAAACCGACCGTTGGCGCCCTTCGACAACGCCATCTACATTCCAATCTGCGTGCGAAACCCGTTCATCGAGGTTAGGGTTATTTCTTTCTTGCAATCGCTGCCGCCTCGCGGCGTTACCGGCGGTCAGATAAAAAGAAAATAAAAATAAATATCCAACCGAAGATTCTCCTTCTCGAAAAAAAGAAATAAAGGCAAAAGGAAACGAGTCTTATTCAATCAAAAAACGAAAGAATGAAAAGCAGATAGGGCGAAGCTCAGAAGGAACTCGCAGAAAGAATCATTCATCTGTTTTATTCAATGTTCAATTATTAAAAATCAGCAATATAACGATTTTCAGATCTTACGAAATTTGAGATTTTAGAGATATTAAGGGATTAGTTTTAGCAAAAAATATTTATTATTTCGAGCGTAAAGTTGCCGAAACTATATTGACTTTTATGATAATTACCACATGCTCGTAAGAAGTCTCTAGAGTAGTAATTAATTCGTTAACTCTAAACCGGGAATTGTTTTTTTGCAAAAGCAAAACGACTGTAGTTTAATTGCACGTGATTGTTTCTTTTTTTTGCTATGTAGAATAGTAAAACTTTTTTCCACATCGGCGTCACGAAGTCGTTCTCGCGCGGAACGATGTTAAGCATCATGTATGTACGCGGTTCTTGAATTATGTCGTGGGTCGTGCGTGTCATGCAATTTATGTGCACGTGCTGAGACAATGCCCGTTCGAATACAATTTGTAATGTATAAACGCAGGATCGTCATTACAGGAATTACATTCTTCTCCTCGCGATGCGTGAGAACATTGTTAATTGTGTTATTCCGGGCAAACTTAAAAAAACGTAGAATGATAACGCGCTGCACTTTTTAAGGCCTTCACATCGAATTATGCAATTTAGAATCTTTTCGAATACCACAAATGGAAAATCACTATGTGAGTTGAATTATGTTGCTCTTTTCCCCTTTAGACAATTTCTGTTGGGTGGAAAGTGAGACAAGTTAGAAGACAATAAAATCTGCTGGCAAAGAATACTTCTGGAAAGTGGAAATCACGTTTGAATGCAACTTTTTATGAAACAGAGTTTCTTCATGGAGGTCTAAGTAGTTTTTGTGTGATTTGCGATGCGACAAGTGGATGTTTTCGATGCATTGTCTCCCATGAGAAAACAACACGGAGATGCGCAGAGAGATATGAGAGAGAGAGAGAGAATTCTAGCATCGATCTAGTCCTCTTCTTGGCTGGGGTGAATCGGGGACACAGGTGCCTTTGCTCGTCTAAGGGCTTAGTGTCTCCAGAACCGACTCTAAAGCACTCCAGTAAACTAATGTAAGATTGGTACTCTTGTCACAATTTATGATTCTCGTCAAAAGTTTAAAAATGAGATGTAAATTTAATTCAGGATCTGTTGTGCACTTTAACCATGGTCGAAATTTTGGTGGGAGGTTTCACGTCTCACTAATTAACCCGATAATTTTAGCAAAATTTGGAGATGTTGGCATTAAGGCTGATGGAGCTTTGACGGGATTATGAATCCTCTCGTTACGGGTCCTGGAGTTGAGATAAAAATCTGAGATTTCTGTCGTACACGCAAACAAGAATTTCTCTTGGAGTGTTTTTTCTCCTTTCTTCTTTTTCTTCCTCTATCACGTTTCTCTGGCTCGATTCTTCTCTGATTCGAGCGCGCGAAGGACTGTTCGTAGGGAAGAGGGTCCTGATATTTATGGCACATCGATCGGGTTAGGATATCTCCTTGACGATGTCGGACCAGAGTCCTCGCACCTTTTCTTTTTTCCTCGGAGATATACGTCCTTCTACGATTTACCGATCCCTCGACTCGTTTAGGAACGGTCTCTGCACGCTGACATAAAGAGCTGCGCATTGCTTTTTCGTGGCAATAGATTTCAGGGTATTTCTGCACTTGAGAAGATCAACGATTCAATTCTCTTGATGACCCAAAAACGAAAGTTGCCCTTCTTTTTTTACTCCCGCATGAGAATTAACTGCCTTTTAATACCACTTTTACTGAATGATCAGGTTATTCAGGAGATTTCTTTTCTATTTTTGCAACCTCAAGACCAATTTAGCTTAAACTATTCCGTACGATAGCAAAACCGTTAAATTTATTCTGCGTTTGAAAATAGAGCTTGGTAACTGGTAAAAGTTTCATTTCCGTAATCGTTGGTGCTTGGAAGAAAATAAATTATTATTGTTCAGGGACGTAAACGTCAGACCTCGTCGTTCACGAGTCGTCTGGTCTTTAAGGTGGATCAGCGACTTGGACCGAACGTTCACCATATGTATGTCTGACCAGGAAATCTATCTTTACGAGAATCGCGATTCAATCGCTTTCCAAAAAATCGTCATTCCTCTTCCTGAGTAGAGTCTAAGAGGCCATTCGTTCCGAATACCTGGACACAGATAAATTCTCCGCGCCTGCTCGAGGTTCTAGGCGAATAATACTCCATGAAAAGATATTCAAAGACAGTAAAAAAAACTGGTCGTTCTAGTTTGTTACAGTTCAAATAAAAGTTCCTGAAACTCAAGATCAAGTGGTCTGTTTTACAATTGAAATTGTGGAATTCTGAAAAGAGATGGATAAAAATGATTTGCTAATTGGGAAAGAATTCCAGAAAGAGCGACATTGATGAGAGAAGCGTCAAATATCGAGATATCTCTTCCGAGAAGCGACCGGTCCAGGACGGCTAGTTTCAAGCTTGAACCGAAATAATTAATCAAGCTGGCCGGGATCTTCTCGTCGCTCTCGGCCTCGGGATATCCATTACATTATACATCAGAGTATATTCGAATTCTAATTTATTCACGGACGCCCCCCTTTGACTTTTCGAAACTTCTGTGCTCTCTTGTCTTTTCACTCACCCCTCTATTTTCTCTCTTTGTTCTCTTTTTTACTTTTTTTTCTCTTTTGGTCAGCAGCCTATCTTTCTTCTCGAATCGCTTTCTCTTTTGCTTTATCCCGCTTGCTGTCTTTCCTATAAATCTTTCAGGCGTTCAGTAATTGTCGCCGATTCACCTTGTGAGGGAGGGGATCGCGGGTAGGGGGTGACGACGTCAATACGAGCGACAAGTACTTTTCGAAATCTGCCATCGATCTCATGCCCGTGCCTGTCGATTCGACGTCCCTGTCGTCGAGGGATCGAGATAATATATGTGGACAGTGCTGTCCACCGATGCGAGATCAACCTTATCGATGCTTTGCTTGTCTTTGCCCTGTGAAATTCAGGGTGGGGACTCCAGAGCTTCAAATGTCTTACTTTTCTTTTCAGTCATTTAAAAAGGCTTGAATAAGGTGGTTGAAAAAGTATATTGAAAAACTTTATTGAAAAAAGGGTGGAAAATTAGGTTCCATTAAAAAATCATAACACTAACGTGGTTATGAATTGTGTTGAATAAAGTAGGTGTTTACAAGGTAAACTGGTTCTGAAACTGAGAGAAAGGGCGTATATACTCAGCGGGATCAAATCCTCTCGTCTTTTATCTTCCGGGTCGGCTTTTAATTAACGTCTGCGTTGATATGAAAAAGGCGACAGTTCCCAACGGTTTTTCTTGCAGTGGGTGAGGGGATCGTAAAAAAAAAGAATCTAGAAAGAAAGGAAGAAGAGAGCCGGGAGGCGCCACTCGTTAAGCGCTTTAAAATCGCAGGGGAGACGAATTAACGCTTTATGCGCCCGTTAGAAGACCTTAACGTGCCTTAACGTCACTTAAATTCATGAGGAGTCACACCACTCTCACGACATTAAAATCCTCACTCTCTATTCAATTCTATTCCATTCTATTACATTCGGTTATATATATATACACTTGAACAGCTTATAAATACTTCACTCTGCTAATTTTAAACATTATTCGGCACTCTTGTAGGATCAAAGGATTGAGGTCATATAGTGTCCTGGAAATCGCCGAGTTCATATTTATTCCATGTCATCTACTGGAATTTGATTGGCCCTTTGCCATGACCATCACGAACTTGGCGCAGTTCGATCGCGTTGAACGTTTCCACATATCACATTCGTTCATCCATTTCCCTTTCTTCTCAAACTATAAAAGGACTTCGTATTTTTGGCATCGACAAACATTTTACAAAATATAGAAGAATATCTATATGCGATAAAAGAAAGTTACATTCATAAAATTACGTAAAATTCGTCTCCAAGAGATTATCCCCTTATTCAAATTTCTCCAATTAGATCTTCATTGCTATCAATTTAAGAAAAATCTGGAAAAGTTTATACGCAGAACGTTTCTGCAATACCCCGCACTTTACCAAGCTTAGGATAAACTGGGATAAATGTCCCGGAAATATAGTGGCCCCACACTGGCAGCGACCGGAAATGGAAGCTTGCGGTCGGATGCGGATATGTACCGCCGATATTTCGTTTGGCTCGGCGAATTTTTTCTTCACGGCCACGTTTTCTTGCCCTCATAACAGTTCTAGATATCCGGAGGGTCGCCTCCATGCGGTTATGGCCAGATTCAACGATTCTACTCGCACCGGTGACTTCCGACCTATCAAGAAAATTTCTTCAGTCCGTAAAAAGTGATTTATTCCCTCAAAGAATAAATCCCCTTTATCGTAATTAAATCCGCCTTCAAATATGATCAACCTCCATTCTTCTCAATTCACATCAATATTTTTTTGACCAGCCCAAGTTCAAACTATCCACTAGCTTCATTTGTCCCGTCTAAATTTTATTTGCTGTAAAGCATCGCATAAATAATAAACTCTCCTCTCATTTAACATGGCTTGCGTTGCGATAACCACCTACATCTTGCATCTTTACGAGCGGAGATAATGGCGAGTACAGGGTTGTAGGACGAATTAAAATCTTCAGAGAGAGGATGCCGCGGAGCACAGCTGGTAAAGGTAATTGCGCCACGTGACTGTTGGTGTACGTTATACGGTAACCCACCCCTCCTAAAACGAGTTCCCCACCCCTAAGCCTCTGCCCCATACCCGGTACCGGGTTCTACTCGGTTCCCACCCCCGAGAAACGAGCAACGAGCAATTTCATTACTGCTTAACGCCTGTCATAAATCTCCGCAGCCCCCTCCCACCCTCCTCCACGACCCTTGCGTACCCACCCTCGCCCCACTTCCTTCCACCCCCAAATCCCTCTTTTCATGCTCTCGCAAAACTGTGGTCCCAACCTCCTGAATGGACACGCTCTTGTATTTTTCCTTCTTCCTTTTCTCTTAACTTCTCTGTTCATATTTTCAAAAATCCCTTTTCCAAAACCTTTTTTCAACCCTTTTTCTAACTTCTTTTGCAAACCCCCTTTTCCAACTACCTTTTTCGAAGTTCCTTTACCAACCACCCGTTTTCCAAGATCATTTTCTGACCTTTTCTTTACAAGCTCATTATTCAAACCCACCTATTCCATCCACCCCCCCTTTACCAACCTACTTTTTCAACCTAGTTTTAGTCCCTAGGGATTACAAATAAAATTTTCTCCCGTTTCATTTTCATGAAAATCGACTTCTAACGATTATTGTCGTCTGTATCTCTCGTTATTATTTTTAAAAATCATCATCGACGTTTCAAACGACAAAACTGATTGAAGTTGTGAAAAAAGTGAAAAGCGGAAAGGACAAAAAGAAAAATGACAAGTAAAAAAGTCGACCTCCTGAAAAAAGACGACAGCATTCCATCAAACATTGATTTTTTCCTCTGATCGATGATGAGATTTTCTTTGGCTTGGGCATTGCGCGAGGCTTAGGACGCATTGTTGCCTGAGCACAATAACGAGGTCTTTTTGCATCTCCCACTCACGAGACTTACATGCCTATGCACGACCATATTATCCCTCGAAGGGCACGAAACTGGCGCGTTTTTACGATCACGATGGAGAGAAAGACTGCTCTTCCAGAGGATGGACTCCCTCACCCTCCTGAACTGCATTCGCTGGAGAAAGACGGCGAGGAAGGGGTGAGGAGGGGGAAGAAAAGAATAAGGAGTCGAAATAAAAGGTAGGCGGAGAGGAGATTGCGAGTCTGAGGGCTCTGAGAGGAGAGACTTGAGAGAGAGCGAGATGGACAGGAAGATGCTGTGGGAGAGAGAAGGATGAGCGAAGAGTCTGCTCGGAGATCATCTGCTGCTATAACAGGCTGCCAGCTGGCAAAAAAGTCAAATGCGAGGTTCCCTCGGCTATGCGATGCTATGTCGATGGCGTGTCGCTGCTTATTTTCAACCCGCTGCCTGCATACCTGGTTAGATCTGAGAGGGATCTCTGAAATGTTCTTGGCTCTGATCCGAAATCATATATACGCCCCGATTACTCCGCCCACCATTTCCAGAACTCGCGGTCTCCAACGACACCTGCGGAATCGTGACTTCTGTCGATCTTATTTTTAATGACAAGAAATACCTCCCGAGTTTTCTTCCTCTTCATTTTAATGAGAGCAGATTTTGTATTATGGATCACTGTACGGTTCTCTGATCTTGAAGGAACTGGCACCAACCTTTAAGCAATAACCCAGTACTTTTTATTTCAAGGATCCGTTATATTTTTAGTTGGATATAGTCGTTAGTATTTAATAATCACAATTAACGGGAGTAGGAATAATTTAGTTTAGTTTCTAGTCAGTGGTCCGGTTAACCAAAAACTGATCGGTCCGTGTGACCACAACATGCCTTTGTGACTAGAACCAACGATTCAGGTTAATTGAGCTAATTCATTGGCTTGGTCATCCAATCATTTCCTTCAGTATAACCAATAGATTGCTCGAGATCATTAGGATTTAACGTAGTGCAATTTCTCAAATGATTAACGATTTCCAAAAGTTTTTTTCGAAATAGAAGCACCTTATCTCAAGATTTAATCGTTTCATTTTACGCAAAAATCATCACAAACTGGAGATTTAAAAAATTTTTTTAATTCTTTTGGGCTTGGGTTTGGAAAAGAGATTTAAAAAGTGAGAAAAAAGGGAAAGGGGTGGAAAAACGTGTTTGGAACACGGTTTCGAAAAAGATATTAGCGTGACGTGTCGTATCCAGTTAATTGTAGATTTCTCAAAAGAGGGTTAAAGGTGTAGGATCTGGAGAAATCCAACTGTGAGGGTGTGCTTTAAAATGCAAACGTTTCCTGGCACATTTCAAGGGGAAATTCTAACTCCTTCGGCTTGTTACAATCTTATCGGCGCACTACGGTGGCTTTCTCCGGGTCTCCCTACCGTCCGGGACTGTGGGGGTGTAGATAGAGATGGAAGAGGGTTGCGAAAGAGTAAGGAAAGGAGAGAATGGAGAAAGAAACGAAGAGCAGAGAGAGAAAGAGAAGAGAAATAGAGAGCGAGAAGGCAGCCAGTCAGGCAACCCCAGCCTTGATCCACGTTGTACCCGCACCCCCCGGGGCACGATGGGGTGGGGTATGGTGGAACCCCCTGGCTATAGGTAGAGAGAAGGGGTGTCGTGATAACGTCACGCTCTGACAGAGTGCCGCTGCTATCGCGCCGCCACACGCCGGCAGAGAAACAAAATGGAACCGACCCGCCGACCCAACGCCCCCCCACAAACTCCACAAACCCCCCTTTGCTCTATCCGAACATTCCACTTTGCTCGGTACCTATGCCACGAGAAACCTTTTGATTCCAAATAGCAAGTTGCTAGGTTTTCAAAAAAAAAGAAAAAAATTTAATTAATTATTTGCCTAATTTTTTAGATTTATGTCTGAATAAGATGAGTCTAGTGGAAGCAGTGCAACCACCGCCATCTGGTGGGATATACTCATCTCACTCAGGCATAACAGCGGAAAAAGAGATGCACTCTTCGAAAGTGACTCACTTTTCCCACGGATTACATAGAGTAAAAGTGAAGCTTTTCATGCGTCATGAAAAGTAATTTGGACAAGGAGTTTGAACAAATGGATTGAAAAAGTTACTTGGTAAAATTATTTAGAAAATGAATTTAAGAAACTGGGTTGGTGTACATTCTGGATTATATACATTGTCAAGTAAAAACGTACTTTAATCAATCTTAATTTGATAATCTTCCTCGTTTATCCGCTGTACAACTCCATCAGAATCTTTTTTTCATAAACGTAAGAATTTGCTTTCGTTTTCTTGACACCTTGCATTTCTTGCCTTTCTGTTTCTCGTCTCGTGGAATGTGTTCGAGAATTTTGAGACATATCGGATTTCCGTTTACATGGGTGCACTGTTACAGAAGTGTCAGTCGAAATTAATCCCTGTCGAGCGGGTATGCATTATCAGGTCGATCTTTTGACGAAGAAAAAGCGTATAATGAAAGCATGACAGGAATGCTGGTAATGGTAGTCGTAAGTCGGCTCGTGGAAAACTTGCATATCTGATTAAGACGACGACGACGACGTCGTCGTTCGTGCGTGTGCGACGAGTTCCCGATTGCCGTTTTATCTTATCGCCAGAAGCGTGTTTCGCGCTCGTGTATATCTATAATACTTAGCACGCAATTCGCGACACGCATGAATCGTATTTCTCGAATTTGTTGCTCTCTGATTAAAAAAAAAAAAAAAAAAAAAAGAAAAAAGAAGAAGAAAAAGAATTATCTCATAACAGAATTGCAACATAAATTCCCCATTTGCAAAATGGATTCGAAAGAGAGTCTGATTAATTGAAGAGTCTGCAATCTCCTCGACATTATCATGACAATTTGTGCAAATAAAACTTAATCCAAAAATGAAAGTCAACTGGAACCGAAATCTGGATGATAATTAGAACTTCATTATTAAATACCTGCCCACGCCAATTTCTGAAATACTTGTCACTTGTCACCGCATAAATCATCGCAAGGACTCATCATCATTTTGATATTAATGACGTGGAATTAATTAATGCGAAAAAAAAGGAACACGGGGTTTGATTTTGGATAAACGACAAACACAACGAGACGAGATCGAGTGGAAAGCCGACAGAGCCTACAGTTTCGTCTGTAATATCACGCGCTTTTCGGTAATGCAAAGAGTAATTAACATTCCTGTTTTAATTACAGCACCCCCTCTGGCTCTTCCCCGCCTCTCTTTATTTTCATCACCCCTTCCGTACCATTAGCCAACGCGCTCGTAGATCCACCCACACAGAATTGCACACCCACGACGATCCAGAGAGTGCAGCCTGCTTTTTATCCCCGGCTCACGAGTGCATTTTACAATTAACGGAATTCATATTGGAGCTCCTATTTATGCGTGACTCTTTTGATATGCATTCAACCAATTCGGCTATGCGAATTGTGGTCCGCTCAAATCCTTGCATAATTGTCTGTGTTCGTGTAATTTTACCATATGCAGTTGACTGTGTGTACCTATGTGTGCGTATATATGCGCAAATACATATATCGGGTATATTTCTGTATGTGCATTTGAAGTTTGTAGGTATTGAAGGTATATGCGTCAGTGCACAGGTACTCGGGTAGAACTCACAACTGCATGTGCACTGGTGCACCGAATCCGATCCGGATTTCCGTGTGCGGACACCCGTGTGACCTTGTGTGCATTTGACCAGGACGTGTGCTTAACCGGTAACGCGTATGCACTCTGGTCATATCGATTCAACAAAATATCCAAACACCGACACCCCACCTTTGCAAAAGCCCAGCTCAATTTTTATTTACAATTCGAGTTTCCACTTCACGCTTTATAACCAGCCAGTCAGTTGTAACAAACAAATTTACTTTATAATTTATTATTATAATAAGTGAAGGATATTATGTTATATGAATCTTTCTAATGGTTTATTTCTTTTTCTGTTTTAGGTAAGTCCCAAGTGTGATTCTGTGAAGACGTTCGTGAGTAAAAAGTATTTCTGTGATTATGATAAAAGTGATCTTTCTTTAAATGTCAGACACGAGAGAGAACCGTTGCATAAAATACAGAAATAGCAACTCTCGAAGAGTTGATATCGGATTTTAAAATCGATTTGCGAATTCCTTTCGTTTGCATATTGATTTCTTTTCCGAGAAATCCAAATGAGGCAAAATCCGTTAATTAACTTTTGATTCTGCGAAAGTCTGCTTGTACCATTTTAATTTTAACAAAGCCATCTCAGAGTGAGGCCCAATTTTGCGACGAATAGGCGGGACACGTTTCGGAAACTTTGTAGTCTTTTATGCCTCTCGTAGTTAAATACAAAGAAGATCTGAAAGAACTTTGCGGAGGAAAGAAAAGAGTGCAGAGAAAAAAAGTATCTAGACCATATAGGCGGATCCCAGGACGGTGGTTTCGAAGAGTCGTAAATACTGGTCCACGGGATTTGAGAGACTAAGATGATTTATAGAAACTTAACTCCCTGGGGCCTTCTCTTGGCTTCCCCCCTCCACCCCCGCAAATTTCTCACCGGTTCGCTTTCACACATCCACGTCTACATCTTGTCTAAAAATTCCGATTGTTTGACGTTGTCCTCCACACTTGGGCCTTATTATTGAGGCTTCGTTATTTACGATCACCTATTTCGCTTTAAAATTGAAAGAACTCGATTCATAAATACGAGACGAGCAAACTTCGAATTCAATGATTTATTGCGAATACGGGCCTCAGGCCTCCCTCTCCCCCCAAATTTATGCCACTCTCACAAAGTATTTCTAATTATCGTAAAACGGGTGCCTGTTACATATACAGTGTTAATTTTTCTGATATTGCTTCTGGGCCTGAGGCCCCGAAGTCCCATGTAGTGATGTGAATACGAAAATATCTGAGTCATAAAACACGATTGAGAAACATCAAGTGTGTTTTTAATATCCGATTCCAAGAAGGAGGTTCATTTAGAGCTTCTCGAGTGGGCATTAGGACCCACTCTTAAGGTATTAATGGACTCAAGGTTTCGAAATTCAGTTAACTTTATGAAGTATTCTCCGAGTTATTCTTAATTGAATTTTGCATTCCACTTGCTCATTATTGATACCCGTTATTAATTCAGGGCCTTAGGCTCCGAGTGGCCCCGAATCATATCCTTTCAATTGAATGAGCAGGACTTCAGAACTACAGAACGCTCATTATCATCCTTCAAACTCAAGCAATGAAGTGAGATAATCTTCTGATGCAAATTTGGGTTTTTTAAAAATTTTCAATCGATGCAAGATGGGATTTGGGACTCTTTGGGTCTGTTGGATCCGAGTCT
The DNA here is from genome assembly GCA_900474325.1 of Synergus umbraculus. Lineage (NCBI taxonomy): Eukaryota > Metazoa > Arthropoda > Insecta > Hymenoptera > Cynipidae > Synergus > Synergus umbraculus. The sequence goes on along the minus strand of UCOK01006532.1, from coordinate 21,834 downwards.
GTCCATCCTTTCTCCGTCAGTGCTACTCTCCCCCTCCTTTCACCTCGACAATGGAATATTTAATTACAGCCTTCGGTAGTCTCGAGCCGAGAAGAAAATAATGCGCCGCTCGCATAAGGCCCAATGCAGCACTGTGTTTACCTCGTACTTCTAATTGCTTCAGGCCCAGCCGAGGTGGCCATTACCGACGGCTGAACGGCAGATCGCATATATCCGCTCTTATTCGTTCTCTCAGACAAAAACTCCTAGGCAATAATTATTTCGGGCCCACCGATCGACTGCACGTTTCTAATGAAATCCCAGAATGAAGCGGGCTTAAAATCTTCAAAGTCTCTTTTAATTCAGAAGGCAGATGTTTTTTTAAAATATTTTATCTCAAACAGTATTTAGAACAATTTTTTATGATAAATAAATAATAACTGGCCTAAGGGGGTCGATTACATAACTTTTTATACTAATATAAATAATTTATCATAATTTATACATTTTAAATAATTTATGTAATATTATGAATGATTTTTAATTTGGTACTTCCCTCAATATTCTTTTTATTATGAAATTTGAGAAGTGAAAAAAGTTACATAGTCGACTCCTAGTACTAGGGCATGCAGAGCTCCTAGAACCTAAACAAAATATTTATATTTCTTTGGAGTTTGAAGTTGGTTTTTTTTATATAAAATTTTGATTTCCGTGGGCAATTTTGGGAAGAATTAATGTTGGCGGGTACCTCCTCTTAGTGGGTAAAGAAGCTGGTAGTTGTGCGTTAACACCGCGTGCGCGATTGAGTTGGCGGCGAGTAGGTGAAGGAAAAGGGTACGGCCATGTTGGTGAGGTGGCCAATGGCGGGCTGAGCACCTGCCTCCCGACTATCGCGTGTTGCCTCGACGTGTGAGACCCGTGTGGGCGTGTGTCGATGCTCGTGTGGACGTGCACTTTGCCCACATGTGCGTGCACTGTTTAATGCAAGACTCAACCTAATCGCTGATAAGCAGCTTACCAGATCAGAGCCAGAACGAACAATCATAGAAAATTGGCATCAAAAAGTCTGCTTCTCCATTTGCCCAAACAGGTTTCTAGTTCCAACTAGTTGAGGACCTATTTGGTGCTTTCTTCGGTAGGGCTATGAACAGGCGATCCCCACTAGACCTTTACTAAAAAGTCTAGTAGGGCCCACACTGACGAAAGAGTTACGATCTTTCCGGGGCCCTGAATAGTTTCCCAATTAGGACTCGACTAGAAAAGGGGAAAACTAGCTAAGTTTTTTCCCCAAATAGAGGTAGATCAACAATAAATTCCAAAAATAATTTCACATATCCCAAATTCAGTTTTCCACCCCAACTAAATCATATTCTTATTTCGGAGGAATTTTTTCTTCTTCTCTTTCCTGATCGTTCTTTTGACTCGGGTCACTCTCCCTTTTGTGGCCTCGGTAAATCTGCAAGCTTCAAAACGACTAAAAAATGGCGGGGGAAGAGGGAAGAGGAAATAAAAGAGGAGTCGACCCACAAGGAGGGTACCAGTTAAAATCTTCATTGCGGTCGGCCATTCTTCTTTGGCTGCGTCTGTCTCGGTTTCTCTCGATACTAACAATCTCTTTCTTTCTCCTTCCTTCTCTTTCCATATACGTTCCTATTCGCTCACCACCTAAGGGCACCGATGCGTGCATGTGAAGGTCGTGTACTTAAGTACGCTTCTCGAACGGCGAATGGCCGTCAGGTACTCACAGGAATGTAAGTACTCGAATTTCCCACGTTGTTCGTGATTGCACGTTGCGAAAAGCATACGTCGCCATTTTTCTTCTATCCCTTCGACGAAAACGGGCGAGGCCTGCGCATCATCCTTCGCCGTAAATCTAATCAAGAAGGGAAGGATAAATTGCGTTCTGAGTTACTGGTGTGGCTCTGAGTAATTAGAACCAGAAATTTGAGAAAATTCATTCTCCTGAGGGAAGTAGCCCAGTTGAGAAATTCGGATGGAAGCAAAATTGGATACGTTAGAGAAAATAGGGGAAAATAATTTGATAAGTTCTTCCACTGAATTTATATTCACTACAAACTTTACCCTTATGTTTATAATTTGATGAATAGGAGCTGAATTTTGCAGTAGAAGATCTTTCTTGGTTGGTCTCGTCTTGGAGCTCCTTTGCTTCCGTCCACCATAATAATTCTGCTGGGTATTTTTATTTGGTCGCGTTTCATTGCTGGAGATGGCCTATGGGCAGCCGGTACGGTCTGTTATTAGCGTCTGGTGCTCGGCGTTATTGCCGGGGTATACATGCATCTCTTTCTTTCTCCTTTTACGCCATTATTGCCTTTCTCTCATTCTCTTCCTTGGTGGTGTTCAGTCAAGAAAATGAAGAAGAAGAAGAAGAAGAAGAAGAAGAAGAAGAAAATCGAGAAGAAGAGGGATTGGTCGAATGGGAGTCGATGTGCTCCACGAGACGCCATACTCAAACCCTAGACGAGTGGACGGGAATCAAGATCTTCTTTCCCGATCGAAATGGAATCAAAATTTCATGTCGATCAGTTCAAAACCAGAAATATTCAATATTCTCGTAGGTAGAATGCTTTTGTCAGCCAGGAAAGTTTCATACATTGAATGACATTCTGTTGAAATGGAATGATATAAAATCTTGAGGAAGTGATTGATTCAAAAAGTCTGAGAGGTGGAAGAATAAAGAAGTAGAAGTGGACCTGGTAAACAAGACCAAAAGCTCGTAAAGACGCTTTACTGCCTTGACTTGTTGCCCGCACTGGGTACTGCTGCAAAGAGTTACAACTCCCCTTCCGTGAATGGGGCGTGATTGATGTCGGGGGATTGAGTGATCATCCTCTATATAACTTGGTGCTCGACGACGCGACACGAAACTTCGTCGCCCGCTTAACCCGCCCCGGAAACTGTGTCCATAACCTTAAGAATAGAAACAAACGACTCCAGTTATAAATTTCCAGGGTTTTCTTGTACATTTAACGATTTACAGTTTAGTGGTGTTACCAATTCAACAATATCCCCAATATGAGCTCAGTAGTACTAATAATACAAGGTCATCTCTATAATTTCCAGTTCAAGATTATTGTTTCGAGTTTAACACTATTGGTACCAGTTTTATAATACTCTTGATACAATTTCAATATTATTCTCTAATATTGGTACCAGTCTATTGATAGTCAAACTCTATTAGAACCAACTTAAAGCTAACTGATACAACTTAATTACCCTTGTTCTAAGTCCAATAACATTGTTACGAGTTCAACAATATTGGTACCAGTTCAATACAAGTTCAATGACGCTATTGAAATTCACAAACTGTTTAGATAAGTTGTCACATCTTATTTACTGACCTCTCATCCTCTAACCATAAATTATACGAAGGTGTTGATGAGTTGACCCATCAATATAAACTTATCGCATCATTAATGAACTTATAATAAATTATGTCGGTAATTATCCTGCAAGTCTAGAGGAGGGAATTGCGAATGAGAAAATCACTTTTCGATCAGCACTGTTACCAATCGCTCGTTCATAAACTATACAGGCGGAGAGTGCAGTTGACCATAATTTCATCAGTATGGCAAGAGGGTGCGCGCGTGTTAGGTATATGCATTTGAATTTGATTAGTGGCAGGGTGAGGGAGGGGGTGGCGACACCCTTTGCCACCGCAAGCCCCAGCAATGCAACCAGCCCGGCGTAGTCATCATGGCTCTACGAACGTGGCTACACTACTGCAATTATACACACACGTCATGCAAGCGTATTACTGGCTACACTGATGCCACTTGCTGGGTTCGCTATACCGCCTGCGGTCACCAATCTCCCTCCCCCTCTTTCAGCAAAGATTCATATCAATTTTCGCTTGTTCCTATCAACATTAAGAAACGGACACTGAAAGGTCAGGAGGGTTCAGTTTGTAAATTCATGGAGTGTTAGAAACAACTTCAAATATTGTAATCTTGATCGCAAGTTCCAATTCCTGTTTTAGATTGCTCTCTACTTTAATCCACATTGAATTATAAAATGATTTCTCTAATTACGTGAGCCTCATTATAAAAATAATCTGGCTATCAAGTTTTTGTTATAATTTACGAGAAATTCAATTTAAATCTTGTCACTCCGATCGCTTCCCCTATTTCAAATTTAATTAAAAATGTTCATGGTTTCAAATTAAAAACAATGACTTTATATTATATAAAATATTTAATTTTGAAAATTTATAAATATACGTAATGGGAATTCAGATCAAATTTTCTCCTTATAGAACAAAGTACCTCTCTAATTTTTCATTTCTCCGTTTCGAATTGAAGTTGATCTCTTTCGGTGACTAAAAAATGTATAGGTAGTAATCGTTTGGATGCGTCCTGGAGGACATGACTATTCCCCCAGGATCGTTGGAATCGTTTTGGAAGAGTCGGTTATGAAATTTTGATGACGCTTTCCCGATTCCTTCCACTAGCTTTTGCCATGTTTTCGCCCCTCGGCCTCTTGGTCGCGGCATCTATATTCGCGGCATTTCCAATCATTGTAAAACCCCAACAGAAATATAAAACCATAAACCGATCGGGCAAACGATATGGATTTCATATATAATTCAAAGGAGGGGTTGATGGCGCATATGTGAAAGTGCACACGATAAAGACAACCTCCGTACGTGCGATACATTCTCTGAAAATAGTTTTACAAGGGCGACATCCCTTCGTGTAACATAAACTTAGCATAGGGGTGTCAAAAAGAACTAAAAAGGAAAGACCATCCTCCTCGCTCTTGAAAATAATACGAAATCCTGGAATAATTTTCTCCTGCCATTTCTCCCATATGGCTATCCAACTCAACTCAGACAATCGCTCCTTCAGGAGGCGTAAAACTTACAGCTAGGAAAACGACGATAACTCTGATCTGAAAAAATGGTCTGAATGAATTTATTTGTTTTCAGCCGTTCAAGCGCTGCGAAAGAGTTTTATTTGTTTTAAATCAAATCTCCCGTGAGCAAACTTCAATTTTTCCGAAGGACGTGTATGCTAGAGTCAATCGACACTGATGTGAGGAACTACTTACTGCGTTTGTGCTGCAGATTTATTGACGAATTTGGCTGCGCATTTGTTCCGCGGATTTCAATACAATTGAAAGCTTTCGCCATTGTCCCGTCTATCGCCCAAGAGTGCGTCTCTGTGAATACGCATTTGGTATTATAATTCAGGCCCCCCTCATCGTCTCCTTTATTTTTTTCCGAAACTCCCAGAATCCGATTTTAGCTTAATCACGAGATATAATCTGCATGAGACAAAAGCTAAACAATCACAGAAACTGAAATGAAGCCTAAAATGTGACTTAAAATGAAACATAACAGACCTAATAAAGAATAGAGTTTTAATTAGAATTAAATATTTGCTCTGCGTTTTATTGTTCTTTATGCAAAAAGAATTTAACAATCGAGAAGTTTATGGGAGGGGAAGTCGAAGGCGAAGAGGTAAAATGAGGATGGTGGAGTATATCTCGCCAGAGGCTCTTCCTCTCTCTTTGTCTCTCTATATGCGATGCGCGGGAGAGATAGTGGCGGCACGTAGCGAGCGGACGCCGTATCGAATAATTGGCTCCCGCGGCAAGTGCACATCCCGCCCATTATGTGCATCACTGCATCGTGGCCGTCCGTGACTGCCATGGACGGACGTGCGGGCCGACGGAACGAGGCCTCGTCGAATCTCTCCCAGCGATCAGATTCTCCAAGATCCGTCGACATTTTTTCCCTCTTTTTTAATCCGCTTCTTTAAAAATTACAACCGTTTATTGTCACTGGGTCGGAAGGAATTTTAAAGGCGGCTCTAATCTGATCAAAGGCTGTCTTACTCTAAAAGAAAAAGCCGTGGCACGAGGACCACAAAGCGAGTCCCCACTCCCAGAGTTTCTCCCACTCAGAGTTTCCCCCTTCTGGGATTCGCGTGGCTGAGCTGGTTGAATGCTACAAGTTCGGCTGAATTAATTTTTTTTCATAGCAGGATTTATTTTGGATGTTGATGAACTGTTATTTAAACAAAGCGAAGTGTAAATAAAGCACGTCGAACGGCCGGACGATAGATAGGGAAGTACAAGAACTGTTGAGGCTGTGGATTCCGGGGGTGGGTTATCGTCGAGTCGACGCTACACGGACTCGGAAAGGGGTTGGTTGGGGGTGATCTGCATGTCGCGTCATCCGCTTCCTTCGTTTTGCTTCCTGCGAATGAATAAGCCGGGGTTACACCCTCCGGCTGCGCGAGACACCCTTTACAACACAAAAGGACTCTACCGTTTCCATGCATGACTCTCGTCGACGGCGAGGATGCCGGAAAGCTCGTCCTCACAACGCGTCTAGGTGAGACACTGCCGAGTCCGCACCGCCTCGACGCTCAAGTCCCGCTCAGCTTTGATTTACAGGTCGACTTGATGCTCTGCTATCTTCTATCTTTCTAATTTCTAATCTAATAGCAAGATTAGAGTCAATGAAAATTTACAGACTTTTCTCTGTGTCCTAGAGTCAGGGACTTGTCAATTGAATTCTAAGCCACTGCTTCTTTCCATGTAGAGATATTTTTAACGAAACATTTTGAAGATGGACGACAGATGGTGTAGTATAGCGGTTTTGATTTATAAGAGGTTCGTGCGCGTCCTTATTTGTAACTGCAAATACATTTCGAGTGCGCAGCGAAATTATAAACACGTTCGCCTTCCTCCTGCAATAACGGTGCGCGGCAACAACAGAAACGGCCGAGGTACTGTCCTCGGAAAATTAGCATACCGGTTTATTAATTACTTTGACTCGCTGTCTCACTCCTACAGTCACAGCGCGTACTCGCACGTGCAAGTGCATCCTTAGTCCCCTTGTTCTCAATTTCCTTCTTATTCTTTTTCGTTAGTTGCAATCTGTTTTTCCTTTTTCAACCACTTTTGCCTTTGAACTCTATGGTATATGCGCATTGTTTATCGCGTATAATCACAGCAAATACGAATTTTAATCACTTTTTAACATACCGACGTATTTTTCTAATTTTATTTTTATTTTTTGTTCTAAGTAAGTGCCAAATGAAATTCAATCATACAGAGTAGCTGATTGTAAGTAAAAAAGATTCTATTTGGCGGCAAAAGGTAAAAAGAACTCGGACTTATCTATTAGTGCAATTTTTACTCTGGAAAGGGGGCTTTCTAGCTAGATTTTTAATTTTTAATATCCTAAAGCGACTTTTTATTCCGAATCCGATAATTCAAACCTATCGGTTTTTCAAGCACAGAATGATTGTTTCTTTTAGGGAGGCACGTTTCCGTTTCGTGACGGGAACGAGTTAATAACCGTTTCGGGGTGGTAGGACAGGATAATTTCATTTTATTCAGCGTTGCTTGGCGTGAGGTCTCTGGCGGGTAACTAAGACCTCTTTTCAATCCCTTTCTGGCGAGGGTAGTTCAGGACGATCCCCGCACACCATGTTCGACGGGAAAGAAAGCTTTGCCGCGGCTTGAAACCACAGGGCCATCCAGTTTTGGCTCCATTGGGGAAGTTCGAGGTGGGTAGAAGGACAAGAAGGGAGCCGTTTATGCAGCCCATGGGATGAACTCTGATGGGGTTATGGGCCTCGGAGGCCTACTCTTTCCGCCCGGTCTACATCCCGTTTTCCTTCCATTCTATTTCATAATATGCCAGGAGATGTATTCGTCCTGTAGGACGACTGCGAAATGCGTTTTAGATTGCACGCGGATATACGGGACGCCATTCGTCGAGAGACGAACGATCCTCGTTGCTCGGATTTCGCATATACGAAATTCCCACAAAATTGCTTTTATCGAGGAATCGGGGACTCGAGTTCTTTCCCTGGAAAGGGTGCGTCGATTCATTCGGGAAGAAGTATTGCTGGCGGAATGATAACAACCCCCTTCATTTTCTGAGAGCAGTTTCACCGTTTTTAGAGTTGGGGTAAAGTCACAATTTATCGGGTCAAAGAACTGATTTTAAGCTAGCGGACGAGATTTTTGGAATTTAGAAGGTATTTCAGGTTTTGACACAGTTTAAAATTTAAAGTACTTCTTGGGTTTTCGTACCAGTCCGAAGTTTAAAATACTTCGGAGCTTTAAATGCGATTCCTCATTCTCGTTAATTAAATTTCTTATTATCAACTGAAAAAGGTATCATAGAGAAACAGAAACCGTTGTTTAATTTCCCGTAAAAAATAGCTCCAATAAATATTTCTTGACGGAGAAACTCAGGCTGCTTGAAACTTTTTCATTGTATTCTGGACCGTAAGGATGAGAAGTATTCGTGGAATATTCACGATTCTTTGAGTGAGAGAGATAAGTCTTGCAAGTAGATAATATAAAGACGAGCGAAGTTACTTACCGGACTTCTTTCGCTCTTGTGCTTTCCTTTTCTCTCTCACTTGCTTCTTCTTCGTCTTTCGTTTTCTTTGTCTTCTTCCACCTCTGTCGGCAGAGCGAGAAGCATACAGATTGCCACCCGGGACCGCCAAACTCTGATAATGGAGGCCGCTAATAAATTCACCCGTTAATATAAAATAATCGTTAAATGCACTTAGGACATACTTACGGAGATGCTGGCACTGAGGCGCACCATCATTTTTTATTGGAAACGTTTCCCTCTGACCTCCCAATCCTTCCAAATAGAAGAAGAAGAAGCAATTCTCGAGAAACTTTCTTCTTGCCTTCATTGTCGGAAAAATGAACAAGAAAACAGAGAAGTTCTTCACTCTGCAAAAAAATTACTGTTCTCTCAAAATCTGAATATACAAACGACGATTTATAAAAAAAAAACTTCTAATGAAAGATTCAGTTTATAATATTAATAATTTTTCGAGCAATATTTCTTCCCTGATCCCGATTTATCTTTCACGGAAATGTTGTCTCAAATTGAGATTAATTCGGGGATTTTTAATTTAGTGCTTTGCACAGCGGGAACACGAGTACGGAAGATCGATATCCTTCTACTCATAAAAGTCTTGAGCTAGACGGAGGAGCCTACATCGTCTGCTGGTAAACGCTTGCAAACGTATCGCGTCGTCGACATGATTAGCGGTCGTGTAAACTGAAATGTTAAAACATGACGTTGCCCGTGAGGTGACAAGTTTTCCTACCAAGCAGTCGCAATGTATCAAGACTTACACGAACCCCTGGCACATTAGACGCCAACGCCGACGGCAATATGTCGTTCCCAAACAACTCTCGTTTCCGGTCGGAACACTCCTCTAGGTTATTTTTGAAATTTTTTCTTTAATCCCTTACTCAATGTACAACGTAGAAAACATCTTGGTTTGGAGGAGTAAAATAAAGAAAAAACTGACGCGAAGAATTGTAGATGAACTATTTTTTTTTCCAGTTCTTGGACCAGTTCAAAACTTCAGGTACTTTTGGCTTTTGGACTTAAGGTAGTTCGGACTTTTGTTCCAGTCCGAAACTTAAAGCACTTTGAAGGATTAAATTCATGTATAACTTAAAGTGTTTTTTGATAAATTAAGACTTTTCAAGTACTTCTAGTTTTTGGATCAGTCCAAAACTGAAGATAATTCGAGTTCTCAAAAATGGTGTTTTTCTTTTTACGAAGAATATTTGTCTTAGAAAAAAAGACTGAAACAGTGAAATGATGGAACTCGATGAGATACGTTGACCATAAATCAAGTGGTGAGGAAATCCATCGAGATCCGATTTTCTAGAGTAGCAGCTGTGTACTGGTGGAGCTTATCGTTAAACGAGCATTCATAGGAACGAGCTTTCGACGATATCCGACGCGTCGCAACGGCTACAATGCTATCACGTAGCACGGATCCGCTAAACTCGTCAGGATTCGAATAGCTCTCGATTCGTGTGATTCTTGTCGATATATCGGCACCTGGTGATACGTCCCATAAATTTATCAGTAAGGACTATACTCAGCTTTAACATCCAGTATATTAAATTCTGAACATAAACTTTCAGCTTTTGGTTCCTGATCCCAAACTCAGGAAATGAATCACTATTAGCTCTAATGTTTTTATTCATGTTACTGCAAATAACTAAATCATCTACCAATTAATATTACTATATTTTTCAAGCTTGTAAACTATAAAACTTAAAATTATTAAACTTTAGAAGACTGATTTTTCCCTAATGTTTTGGGATCCGAAAAAAAAAGTTGAAAAAGCCTCTCTGCTTAAAAGGGACGTTAAATTAATAAGGAGATTGTACTTGGAAATTATGGTAACGGGAAAGCCACTAAGAGGGATCGATTCTTCCCGGAAGGGTTTTCCCCTCTCGTAGACACTGTCGATAAATTGCATTGAGGTTGAAAACGAGTTAAGACGCTGCTCTCTTCGCCCAACAGAATATTTCGCCCGACGAGTTTCCTCGCTCCCGATGCTCGCAGGCGCTCTGAACGAAGCTACTCGCATAATTTAGAGCTCCACAACTTTGTTCACCGGTTGTTGTTGTAGTTGTTGCTGTTCAATAACGCCGCAAGTTGCTTCAGGCGAGTAATTTTCTGGGAGGTGGGTATGTGTGCATAATATGAAGAACCTAAGGAATCGTTTCGCAAAAACAGGGGTGCTTTTATTTTATCAGCCTTGCTGGAGAAGTAAAACAAAATTTACCTCTCAAATTAGAAAATATGTTGGACTAAAATTAGTGCAATTGCGGGGTGGCGACTGGATCAGGAAACAAGGTCCGAACTACCTTAAGCATCAGACTGGTCCAAAAATCCAACTTCAAATTTAGGATTACTCGAAATCAACGAAATATGACTTTTGATTGTTTAGAACCACTAAAGTACTTTAAGATTTGGACTAGTTCAGAACCCTGAGTTTTTGACTGATTCAAAACCAGGAAGTTCTTTAGGTTTGGGACTGACCCGAAATCTGGAAGTGCTTTCGAATGAAAAGATATAAAAGTCGAGATGACCCTTTGTTTCGCGTTTTGAGACACAAATCAAGTTACATGATAGGGGTTCATCAAAGTGACAACCCGCAGAATTTTCAAGGGATGGCTTGTACGAAAGTCAAAAGGGGTTGTCGGGGGTGGGATTTCGTGGCTCGCAGTACAGGTTCGTGCGAGCAGACGTGACGCGGAATATATGAATAATAATGGCCAGCCGGATATATCCAGCAGAACGTCACCACCAATGGTCCTCCCACCTATGTCCGAATGATGTACTGCGACTCTACGATATGGTGCGATTCGCTCTGATTAGCGTTATCTATAACGATAGCCCTGTACATATAATCCTCTCATAATCATGAACCCTGCAGGGTGACGCATCATACATATGTAGACACTATATTTCTATCCACTCTGAATTGCGGATGTGAGCAAAGAGCAATGTTGGAAGCGCTTGCAGGCCGATCTTCTCGTTTCTTAATTAAGAAGCGATCGTCAGTCTTATCGCCTCGCGATCACGAGATTGCCTGCCTCGTAGGAAGCACAATATATGCTCTTCGTCGGCTATTATTTATATGAAGCCGCGAGACACGAGCCGTTCTTTTGATAAGCACTTTCCTTTTTCACCTTTTGCTCAAACTTGTTAAGAGATAAATTGTTTGTTTTCTTACTGGGTTTAATTAATTATGGCCACTTATAATTGTCTATAAAATCAATTTAAGGTCTTCGTTTGAAACAAAAATTGACAGTACTTGTTGCCTCAAAATGTTTAAAGAGTAACTTTAGTTACAAGAGGAAGTTAAAAGTGACTTCTTTTAATGATTTCTTCAATAACGATTGAACTTGTTTCTTGAATGAAATTCCTAATGCTATCACGATTTAATATATTATATTTTGATGTGACTTTCCATGAATTCGAATCGATTACTGTATTGGACACATTTTTCTTGTCCACAACTCAAATATCGCGTGTAGGTAATAATCGTAGAAACCTGTGGCCGACCTCTTCTACATGGATTTACGTGTATTTCGCTCTCGTTTATATGGTTCGAAACTGGATTTACTAGCGCTCGGGTGCCATTACGCTTCTTCTTTTTCGTTCCGGTTATTGACAGATGATGTTTTCCCCGCGAGCGATACACACATTTATGCCAACTATGCTCTATGATGCGGTATGGAAACTCGATATAGGATCGTAGACGAGCCTTGACGCCGAACGTATTACCCTCTGAAATTGTCGATACCACAGAATTGTTGATATTTTTGTATAATGGCATTATTTTGACGGTTGGAGCAAAGAACGCCTCTATATTATTCAATTAAAAAGCGAATATTATTTAAACTTTTATTAGCGTCTGATCAAAAGCATCTTAAGATTTAGACTGGTCCAAAACTCGGCAGTATTTTAAATTTTGGACTGATTCAAAGGTCGGAAGTGCTTAAAGTTTTTGTCAGATACAAAACCCTGAAATATCCAAAATTCAATAAATTGAAGGCAAGTCCAAAAGTAAAAATCTCTTCCGGTTTGTTAACTCCGTCACAGGAAGAGGTCTAACGAGCTGGACGTGCACAGCTAGGACTTTGATCCTTGTAACGAGGCGGCCTCTGCTCTTGGATCCATTAGCTTGCATCTCTGGCGGTAAATTCGTGCCGACCTATGTAAGCCAGATATATTACGTTCCGGGGTGACCCAATATTTTAATAAAGCGCGACCGCCACCCGTAACTAACCGACTAACCTGTGGTGTGCGGAGAGTGCGTGATAGAAGGAGAAAGTATCCGAGGGAGGAAGTGAGATGGAAATTGCATCGCCATGCTGATCTACGGGCAATCAGCCACATTAATGCACCGCGTGTTGCTTGCCCTGTAAACCATATTTATAACACTTCGTTCCATAATATTCCCACAGTATGCACATTGTACGCAATTCTGTGGCGTCGGTACTGGACTTTGGTTATCTCTCCTGTGGTTATCGATAAGGCGATAATTTTCATCCAAAGCAAATATTTATTACTTAGAGTTTAGATCTCTGAGGCTTTACTAATTTTTTTTGTTAATCTACTTCAGATTAGGATCGTCACTAAAATCTAAGATTAATCCTGAATAAATAAAGGATAAGTAGAATAAATATAAACTGGTATTTGTATTTTATGAAGGGGAAAGACCATTCAGATGAAACATTGCGAAGACTGGGTCAGAAACTAGACAGTCTAATTTCCATTTACATCAAAACACATCAAGTTCTTGAAGTATTTTATTTATTTGAAATTGAATTCGTTTTGAAAGTACTTTTCACTTGCAGAACATGATAGTGAATTTCATGTAGAAATCGTTATAGCTCAGAGAGCAGCAGCCATAAAACAGTGAGAGGATTATGGAATAAGGCTTCGCATTAAAATATCCTCGTCTCGATCTGAACAATACGCGGTTGTCTTCAAGCTCGTAACCTTACAAGTATTATTCTAAAATTTTCTATGGTTTATTTAGTCACTAGCTCAACATCACTTCCCATACTCTAGTGCCAACTTCCGTTTTAGGTTTGATATTTCAGCTTCCTTTTTAATTTAATTTCCTCCTCGTCCTTGATTTCTCTTTAGTCATACGTCTCGCTCTATTGCGAGAGTAAAACGCATTAGTGTAATTTAAGTGTGCACATAGCGTGCAGCTCTCATTAACATTAAATCGGTGCTTGGTCCGTTTCGATGATTTTTCCGGTGGTGCTTGGAATTCGTAATCGCTCGGATTGCGTTATAGTGAGCTGTATCGCTTCAGGCATCAAATAGACTGAAACTATATATTTTTTTTGCAAAATAATTGAAATTCCACTTTGGAAACATCCATCGACAAAATCCGCTTGATTGATGTTATTTAAATACCACGATTTACTTCGTTTTTCAGTAAGTGAAAAAGGAACAGTCAGGTGTCAGTTATTGATATCCGTACGAAAATAAATAAATAAGTAAACTTTTTCACCATGTGCAAAAAATTAATCAAAGTTAATAAAAGTTAGTAAATGTCAATAACGACTGATATTCATTTTCCGTCAGTAATTTTTTCAACAGTAAGCAGTATCTGTAAGTACTTGACATTCAAGGTCATTCTTTAAGCTTCAAGCAGAAGAGAACACAGTTGGTTTCTTAGGTAAACAGTTGTTAGGATCGATGCAAAGATTGGAGGATAATTAACACATCGAGTGCGTTGAGGCACGTACATAGAAGCGTGTGCCGATTGTTTCATGAAAGGTCTTCGGAATCGGTATCTGTGGCGGCTGCAAACAAAAAGCTTTCCTATATGCAACTATAAGCGAAGAAAGGGAGCGCGGGTGTACATAAACAACACTCTCGAGTTGGCACTAGAGCGCGCTAATGACGGGGATATTAAATAACGATAATGATCCTGTCGAGGACCCTTTTTGCAGGGACTCCTCTTGGATTACCGCTGAATTTCACTGACTTAATTGACCGGGACAATAACGAGGCCGCCGCTGCAATCGGGACTTCCCCTTGCAGGAATGTCTCTTCTTGCTTATGCTTGTTCCTCCTCTTCTATCTCCTCCACTGGAATCTCAAAATTTATGTCGTTTATGTCCTCCAAATAGAGTTTTGCTTCCATATAATTTCCAGCAAAAAGACCATAATCCCACACTTTAAGAATCCAATTACTCCTGATTCCAGTTATAACAAACAGCTTAGTTTGTAGCACAGGTTGAAATTGTTGGGCAAATATATACGCTTGTGGAGAGTCTGTTAAAGTGAACGAGGAAAAATTTGCTTTATTTAGCAATTCATCGACGAGTGGATGCACAGCGGTCGTTATAATTTATACCGAAGTGTCGATAAATGCATGATTGCCGCGATAAAAATCACGTCCTATCGGCTTTTAAAGTCCGATGACACGTCATTTTTGCTGGCGAACTCATAACCCACAGACAGGCAGGAATTTCTTTGTGTATTTCACAGCACCAGGGTCGCTTGTGGCGCGAGTAATCGATTAAATGCATTATCGAGCTACAAACGTGATTAGTCGAAATCCATCGACCATCCACTAAATTTTAGACTGGATTAACAACGTTACGTCATGAAAATCACTAGTCTGCTAGAAATCAATTATTTTTTATCATTGCAATCTTTTATTGCAATCTTAAGTATTTTCATTATTAGTTTGGAGAATAATGTTCACCGCGCGCGTATGATTTCGATGTAATTTTCCATTGAAATTCGTAGCGAGCTGTATTCATGATTGAGGAAAGTATGTTTTTGATGGAAGGAAAATCAAGCATGATTCTCTTCTCTAATTGTGTTGTGAGAAGCAATTTGATACAATTTTGGTGTTTTGCTAACGCGTGGTGATAGTCTATGAAGAGCTCAGGGCAGCGCCCGAAGCACTGACAATCACCTGTCCGCCTGTCTCGCGTTGTTGTTCTACCGGCAACATGCCACGTGGTATGGTACAGGTGCGCGGCATTTATACCTGCCTGACGGATCAATTGTCCAACACAGACCCAACGGGGGTCGTTCCTTAACTTCGTTTATCATCGCAACTCCGGGATATTTTCGTCCCCTTATAAAAATGATAAAAGAAAGTGCGATTTTAATAACTCTTTTAAATAGATTTTCTCCATTTAGGCGTGAGAAGCTTCAAGTAGAGAAAAATGAAACTGCTGTTGGTTTAACAAATATTTTCATTGACGAGCCATGTCGAGAGTATTGCCCACGTGACACGGGGTCACCGTATTTCCTGCAGGCATCGGTGTGAGTTGTTTCTTCCGTTACAGCTGGCGTGGCCCGCGCGATCGCGTCAATCACTCAAACTCTTCGATGCACTCGTTATCGACGATGCATATCCACTCACTCGTCGATGCATCTCTCCACGATACGCAATACACTCTTTGACGGACGTGTTCTCATTATGATTATTGCATTTTATTATTGCCCTTCGCATAACGAGCCACGGACTCGTATGATTTTATGCGTGATGATATTTTTCGAGATAATTCAATCTTCTGTCAGAAGGGCCTCACCAAGAGTGAGCAAAACAAATTGCCTGATTCCGCTAATTAGAGACTATCTCATTTAATTCACTCATATCACGAACGCCACAAGAAACGATATGCAAGATAAGTTTTTTTGAATAATGCATCCCTGGTGAAAGTTTCGAATGGAAAAATTCTATCCTTTGGAATTCATTTCAGTCCGAAATTTGTATCCCAATCAAACAGTTTCATTTCGTTCTAATCCGAAGATGGACCAAAGACCTAATTTTAGAATTCAGAAGAATTAAAAAATATCTCAGATTAATTCGAATTCAGATTGGATTTAGATTCGAAAAATTTTGAATTCAGTATGAATTTAAATCCGAAACTGCAGGGATGAGAAAAAAAATGTAGGTTCGTGGATTGAGCTATATTCCATTAAGAACCAGACATGGAAATCATGTCGAATTTTTTTCTCCTGCAGACATATAACGAGGGTACGAAGAGCGACTCCCTCTGAGCTATGCATAGATTTCGAAAAACACACTTCTCGCCCTCGGGTCGTGGTGTACACCCTTCATATACACAGTGGGCCAAGCTAACCCCAGTATAAACGAAATAGCTGTTAGGTGATATTGGGAACGATGCTGCATGGTGCTATCAATATATTTCCCCTTTTTTTGGAGTTGTTGTTCAGGGGCGTATATAGACGGAACCCCTACGGGGCGGACAGGGAGAAGAAGCCCCAATCTTCCTATACCCGTTTAGTGTCAATTTATTCGGGATTCCCGAGATTCCCGTGGCTTTGCAGCGCGCGATCAGCTCCGGCCGTTTGCATAATATTGTATTTATTTCGTCATGTAACCCCTCGTAGACGACGAGCCGCGCTCTCAGAGTCTAACCCCCTTCCACCGACATTCCATCCACCGACAAGAAAGAGACCGAATGAAGGTGAATTCATATACGTTAACCCGGCTGAAATGGGGCTATATACGGGTTACAAGAAAATCCACGTGGCAGGCCCATTCGGGGACGAGCAATTTGGATCTAAGCACGTTATATTGGATAAACCCATGTAGCGCCAAACTTTTTTCTCAGCTCTGCTCAAATCCTCAAACACTCCCTTTTTTTTTTATGAATTGGCGACAAGACGATAACAGGGAGTTTGAGGATGTTATGTGGGAAACTACGATTTTGTCAAGCGTCCGATTATGAGTTGCAAATTGCTTTCTAGACTTTCTGAAGATGATGCGAATCTTTTCGAAGCCCTACCGATTTAGAAATTCCGGTATTTCATGGGAATTTAGAAATGTAGTAATAATTTCATCCCTTTTACCAGGATTGGAGTTCATGTTCTAAAGTTTACCAAGTTTTACTTGATCTGCAAAATTAGGGAACTCAGCTTTTTCAGCGTGAAGTTACATGATTGACACTCAATTAAGAATTTATCTTCCAGAATTGCATTGGCAAGAAGGAAGAGTTCTTAATTAGATATCAAAAATTGAACCTCTCAGCAGATGTCGAAAACGATCTGCCAAGTTTTGATGACAGACATAGACACGTGATTATCGACCTCGGGCGACAATTTGCTCTGCACGTTGCTGCGTCAGATCGTCGATGTCGATGGGCGTGGAGATTCGTAGCAGACGTAGTCCTACTAGAGAGCCATGTCCAGGGATTGCGAAAGCAGAGTCCCCGGTGCCGAATGACACGTCGATGACGACCTGACTGCTGACTCTGGCTAACGAGCGGGGCGTTTGGGGCGTGGGATTCACCGGAGATCGCGCTTCGTCATCACGCTCTCCTCATGGCACGAGTGCGACTCGACGGTTGGAAGGAAAGGGGACGATAAATGGACTAGGTTTCTCAGTCTCTAAACTGCAACCTGACTCTTGTTACGAATCTGCGAATTAACGATTTGATGACAAAAACTCTCGCGTGGGAAGTTTATAGAGACAGAAGAAAAATAAAAGTTCTCAAGATTTTTGTCAAGTGACCGTATCATAAATCCGCTTTTTTCCATCTGTAGACCAATCTTCAAGGTGAATTTTGGGTATAATTTGTGGAGCTTAATTCAAGATGGTTTAATGGGGGACACTCTTGGATGCGAAATCCAGGACTATCGATCTCCCCAACAATAGCCTTTGAAGCTCTCACTTCAATCGACAAGGAGTGTCCGCACGGGGTGAATGACATGCTCTCCCTAGATTTCCCACGTGATGAATTGTCGAGAAAAGACGGCTGGTGTCCCGTAGCATGTAATTATGGGGAAACACAATGGAATGTACGAAGCTATGTGCGACGCGCCTGCTATGAGGTTCGTCCCGATACGAGAGGACTGATAAGCCGAACCCAAACCGGTGGTATGTCGACTCAAGGAATTCGAATGGATGCCGACCAGAGCTCCATCTGCCAAGATATATCATCTCTGGGATCTGCCTCGTCATTGCGGCGAGCAAACTTTCTTCGATCAACCTGGAGCTAAACCGAGTCAAGGAATGAGAAGTGCCGGGTCTTCTTAAGATATTGTTCTAGGATAGGTGTAATGTGGTTGCTTCCACTAATCTCCGATCAAAATAATTCCAGGATAAATTCAATCAATAAGTACGGTGGACCATTTCGAAATCAGGTGAAAAAAGTCTCTCGTTTAGGAAAATTGGTGGATGGGAAATTGGTAGGTGGTGAGTGAGGCGTGGTTGAAGCGGTTCTCTGTGACACAAGGCACCTCCATCACACTGTGACGCCCAGACCTGTCATTATCACACGACCCTGCCCAGTAGGGTCTACATGAATAGCTGCCACAGAGTTTCCAGCATCCCACGATCGAGCGATCCGTCCTCATGGTCAACGTTACATGGTCTAAGGGTACGAGACACCTCCTCGACAGTTCGGAGAGGATGAACCACACCTTTCTCATTGTTTTCTACGGATGGAGGAAAACATTCTAGATGCCAATTTGCTGTTCTCTTTCGTTCAATAATGCCAAGGTTCAATCTACACTTCGTGCGACCGCTGACCTCGAATTGGTCCCTCCTCGTTTCTATCGGCTTTGTCTCCCAATTTCATTGATTAGGTCACCGCAAGATTGTTGGAGACCCCCGCCATCGGACCGCCACTGATTGAGTCGCACTAATGAAACGAGCAAAGGTTACGTGGGCCTAATCTCCTACACCAAGTGGAAAGTGGACCTCGGGGTGGACGATAGCAATAAGAGACAGATAGGAGGATCTGTTAATGGAATCAAGTTGATTTGCGGGACTTGCGACAAGGCTTTAGGTTCCAAAAGCTTCTCTCGAGCCAAATGCCGTTCGATTCGATTCAACTCTTTATCATCTAATTGGACTCTTAATCACTTTTCAATGGTCTAGCCTCTCTTGGCAAAAGCCGAATTACTTGGACGTAAGTCAGTATTAAATCGGTACGTGGACGGTATATTAAGTAGATAGCCATGCCTTCTGTGGAAGACTAATATATGCGTGCCGGAGTCGAAAAACGATATTCATTGATGGCCTAACGAGGTTCCGAAAGGAGTGTCCAGGGCCAATTGACAAGAATTTTTTTCCTGTTTGCTCGCTCTCCTCGCTCTCGTGACTTGTGGGAACGGGGATAATTATAACGTTCGTGAGTTTAGATGCAGGGCGGATGGTAAAGCCTCCTCCAAAACCCTCGGGCGACGATTCCCCGTTCAAGCTCGCGCCGGAACCCGGCAATCATCCCCAGTCAGTCTTTCAGTCAGTTCTGTTGCTATTTAATTATCCATTTAAAGCATATAATTTTCTCCCGGGGCAGCGATCCCCGTAGTTGGCGCTCGAGCGACGACGTACTCGTGCACTATTCGCTCAGGCTCTGCCCCTCAGGAAGCGTGGGAGTGCCATTTCAAAATGGCGTTCAGCTAAAAAGAACGCTCCATTAGGGCCAAGAATCATTTCTCGAATTGGTGATCTCTGCATAGTACCTTTTGCCCGAAATAGACCTAATTGATCTCCGGATTTTTCCACTTTATCAATACTCAGAGGGATAAGTCTGCAGAGAATCTGAACAATGAAAATGTCCGGTTGAAATGGGTCGTTGGGAATCATTGAAGAGTGTCGGATAGCTGGATCCAATTAAAGTCGATCCAATGCTAAAGGAAGTGGATTCCTCTTCGGGCTAGGTGCTTAAATGGGGCACCGCGAAGGGGTCGTCTGGAGGCAATCGGACTAAACTATGGACTCATTTACACACTTAGCTCTGCTTTCGTTTGGCTCGTTTTAACCCCCTTCCATCATGGAATGGTTCTCATACAGTCTCTTCACCGCTCATTTTCATTTTATCGCTTGTTTGCCCCAGCCTTTAGACCCTCGAATGGGTTAATTCCTTCCTCCTCAAAAGATCCAATTGTTCTCGAATTTCCCTAATTTTTTCCCATTGATGAGTTCATTTCTGTTCACTGCATTGTTCTTTTCTAACCTTCAGAGGTGAATAGTTCCAGAATAGGTAAGCAATCTGTCCCAGTTGTTTCTGACTGATATTTCACCTTGCTACTGAGGGGGTGGGAAAGGGAGGGGTTCCGTTGAGATCCCTTCTGGAAAAGCATTGGGGTTGAGAGGCAAGGGTAGACCAGAACGGGCCGCCGGCAGCACTTAAGACTATTGTTTTCAATGTAATTGGATAGTTCGTGCTTTCTCTCTTTCTCCTTGGCATCTTTCTCTCTCTCTCTCCACAACGAATGCATCGGGGAAGGGTGGCACGAGCGAAGGCAGTCCCCACGAAGCTTCGACAATTATCTTGATTGTTTTATGCATATACCAACGGTTGGGATCCGAGAGAGACAGAACCAGGGAATTTGCAGAAAGCGAACGAGAAAGGAATATTCTCGGTTCTCTAATTCACCTCACAGTTCCATCCTTATACTAATGCAGCCCTGTTCCCGAGCATTGTTTCGCGCACCTGCTGCATCCAATTTACTGATTCCTCGTTACCATCCATGGATCCTAAAAGTATCACTCAGATCAGCAAGGCGAAAAATGACAAATGATCTTCATTCCGCAATTTTTTCATTCACTTTTATATGTGTGACTTGTTTTTTATGAAAGCATTTCGTGGTCTTCGTTAACAATAGGAGACGACCGATTTAATTAGGATAAGAATTGCGCACGCTTGGATCGCTAGGGCACAATGGGCGGTAGAAACCAGTGGCGACTATACTGGCGGTGGTAGCTCACTTTGTATTGTGGCTCGCCTCCAAGAAACATGATATACCGACAAGGGGGGGGAGGCACGATTGTGGCCGCTAGCGCGGTTTCCAAAAATACCGCAGGCTTCGCAAAAAGTCCGCGGGAACGTAATACCACCAGCGCCACGTGCTAATTATGCAAAAATATGATGCGGTGCGGCTTCGCGGTGGCAGCGTGGCTTTTGCTGCCTCCCAATTTGCATCCCCCTTGGCAGTGTCCTTCTATTGAGTCCCAATTCTTTTTATTTTTGAATTCCCTGCCCGAAGTGAATGCACCTCTCCGTCTATTTCCGCGAAAATGATTTTCCCCTATTCTTTTAAGTTAATTATTATTTTTTAAATAATTTTCTGACCCTCCTGCAGGGATTAAGAATTCCAATAAAAAAATGAGAATGGAATACCGTTTTGCTTTTAGCGACGATAAAATTCCTACTTGGCGATGCAACCGCCATTTTTCCTCTCTATGCTTAGTTTTTGCGAACCTTTTTTCCTGGCAATAAATAATATTTCGCAGGTGCGCCCCGGGTACAGAGAGCTTGTAATGCGGCGAGCATCGCTGCCGGCAATATATATATATGTGTATATGTATATATATATATATATATATATGTTTTCGTCAGCACAACCTAACGTAACCCGCATTTCTATGTATACGACGCTCTGCACGCATACCGAAATCCTGAATTTTCATCACCATAGAACGTCTCCGGTAGCGTGCACAGAATAATTGTCAATTACCGTTATTTTGTATATATATATATATATATATATATATA